>SSNS01000103.1:1356130-1389344 GCA_006937985.1 Aphyosemion australe | reverse complement strand
CCCCCCCCCCCCCCCCCCCGCGACGAGGCGGCGCGATCCGCGATACCTGTTTTCTACCAAATTCTGTGCATCCAGTGCACAAACTTGTCCTTTTTCATTAATATTTCTCACCAACATCAATTATAAATATTCCTCTCAGCTTCAAATTTTACATTTTTAATACATAAATTGTGGTCGACGCTCCATGGTCATCCTCCATCTTGAAATACGGTAGCTATTTAGGGACATACCAGCTCTGAGTTACGCGTTTGCACTATGACTGTAACCTGAAAGAAACAGCAGAGGGCAGCAGTGCGCCGTGGAAGCATGGCGTCTGACAATGCAACTAAGAAGAGACGAGACTAGCTGCTACACGTTGCTGTAACTTTGTTAGTTTGAATAACAAACAATGAAATCAAAAGACACATCAAATATGTCAGGTCTTATTGTTTTCCAACACTCAGCAGCTGCATATGATGAGAACCCCGCCCGCAACAGCTAGACACCAGCATCCAAGTGTTGTTTATGACTCACCTCAGCCGATCATTTCTTTTCTTCATAATAAAGCTCCCAATCCGGTCCCAAAGTATCAGTTCCAAAGTCCTTCTTCAAGAAAGTTCCTTCTATTAAAGCCTCCTCTCTTACCGCAGCCTGCCGTGTCTCACCCAACACGCTTCAATATTACACATTGTGGCTTTAAGCTAACATCGTTAACTCACCAAGACACCTGCTGCTCCCCCGCTGCTTCTCCTCACATTACAGCTCAATTTCTCTTCTTTGGCCGATCGTTTCTCCATCTGGCTTGTCTCTGCTCTCTGAGACGTGCACCAGACTCACATTTGTATGGTTTTGGTCCACCATAAGTATAATTATAAACATTTAAAGTTTCCTCTGTGTCAGAGCCGCATTAGAATCCATATTTGTCTCTGGATTAAGCTAACAGAACTCCCTCTGCTGACGTCATTTGATTTGGCAGAAAAAAACATTTTTCTCACAAAAATGACTCTAAAAGCCTAAATTATTTATGTATGTGTAAAAAACTTTTTAAAACGAGTTTCTATTATGTTACTCTAAACATTGGTTCATGGGAGTCTCTAACTTGCAATTTGCTCTTTAAAGGGACTATGTGGACTTTGAAATTGTTATGCTCGCGGTTGCCCCCTCAGGCCAAATGTGTAACTGCAGCTTCAATAGTAAGCTTGTGCATGAGGCATGCATGCTGTACTCCTGAATGAAAACAACAGCTGAGTCAGTCCTGCTGCTGATGGCTCTTCTAAATTGTCTTTCAAATCTGCCTCCACACAATCAGCAATGTCCAATACAGAATAGAATAGAATAGAATAGAATAGAATAGAATAGAATAGAATAGAATAGAATAGAATAGAATAGAATAGAATAGCCTTTATTGATTTTGTACATGGTACAGCGACATTGGAGTGCCACTCCCTTTGGTGCAAAACGTAAAAGAATACAAAAAATAATGCAGAAATAATATAAATATAAAATTAACAATAATATGTGCAAATATACACACAGAGTAGCAGCATTAGTTGGGTTCTGTGCAGGTCACTATTGTAAGCAGAATTTTAGCATATTGAGTGAAAAATAGCACATATAATTGTTAGCCTATATAATAATTATAATTGTTATAATTGTCATCTTCATTCAGGCCAATGCAAGGAAGTTGGTCAACCTCATCCTGTGATGCACACCTATTGCACAAGAAAAATCAATTTTATATAATCAGTGAATAGTAGTGATGTGTCGTTCGCGAACGAAACAGCTCTTAGAGCCGGCTCTTTGAAGTGACCGATCAGAGCCGGCTCCTTTGAGAAGGAAATAAGGAAATAAAAAAGTGGTTTCTTATGAAAAACAAACAGCTGTTTGAATATTTGGTATTAGTTTATATTTTATTGTAAAGAATTTTGTGATTTTTTTTAATCTATGATAAAAATACTATGCGTATAAATACATTTCACTAACTTGCCTTTTTGCCGTTCTCTGATTTAAATTCTCGTTCATTTGTTTTATATTTTATTGTTTTGTTTTTCTGATCATTTTATGACTTTATAATTTGTTTTGTTAATCTCTGACACACTTCTTTCTATGATAACTGCTATATAAATAAACTTTACTTACTTTACGTAATATTTTAAAACAGACAATAATGGATTATCTTTTCTTGGTAAGTTGTGGAAGTTTATCCCATGCTGTCTAATGATTTTACCAATTGGAAGCATATATATATATAGTGAAAATAATTGGTCCAAGCACTGAACCCTGTGGTACTTCACAAGTAGCCCTAGAGTATGAGGAAGATTTCTCATGTACATGAACAAACTGAAACCTGTCAGACAGATAGGATTTAAACCAGCCTAGTGCTTTTTCTTTGATCCCTACAACATGTTCAAGCCTTTCTAAGAGAATGTTGTGATTGACTGTGTCAAAAGCAGCATTGAGATCCAACAAGACCAGAAAAGACATCCTTAACTCAGGATGTAAAGAGCTTCGTAGATGCCTGTCCTGTCTGCGCTCAGGCCAAGGTCCCTACCCAACATCAGGCCGGACTCTTTCAACCATTGCCAGTCCCCTCTCGGCCCTGGTCCCATATAGGCATGGATTTCATCACAGGAGTCCCTGTCGTCAAGGGCATGAACACCATTGCCACATTCGTCGACCGCTTCTCCAAGTCTGTCCACCTTGTGGCTTTACCTGGTTTCCCCACGGCAAAGCGGACAGCGGAGCTCCTCCTTGAGCACGTGGTACGACTCCATGGCTTCCCCCAAGATGTGGTCTTGGACCGAGGGCCCCAGTTCACTGCCCGGTTCTGGAGGGCTTTCTGCAGGTTGATCGGAGCATCTGCCAGTCTCTCCTCCGGATATCACCCTGAGACCAATGGCCAGACAGAACGGGCCAACCAGCAGGTGGAAAAGTTTCTCCGGTGCTTTGTGTCCTCCCAGCCAACCACCTGGCCTCGGACTCTCCTTTGGACCGAACTATCTCTCAACCTGCAGACCTCCTCTGCCACTGGTCTCTCCCCCTTCGAGGTTTGTACCCATCTTCACGCACCAGGAACCCGAGGTGACGGTGCCAGGCGCCCAACACTTTGTGCGGCGTGCCAAGGCAGCCTGTATCTGGGCCCGTGCTTCGATTCATCGAGCCAACACAAACTATCAGAACCAGCAGCGTAGACGTCGCCGGGTCGGACCCTCCTTTCAACCAGGGGACCAGGTCTGGTTGTCCACCCGTCACCTTAGGCTCCCCCCTGCCAGTCGGAAGCTCTCCCCATGCTTCATCGAACCATATCCTTCACCGCATCAACCCCGTCACATATCGCCTCCCGGCTTCCCTCAGGATCCACCCTGTCTTCCACTGCTCCCTCCTCAAGCCGCTGACCACGTTGCCCTGGTCTCCCCCTGCTGCCCGGCCTCCTCCTCCCGATATCCTCAACGATGATTCTGTCCACGCCGTTTGTCGTCTCCTGGACTCTCACCCTCGGCCGGGGGTTCCAGTACCTGGTGGATTGGCGGGGTTTCGGTCCGGAGGAACATTCCTGGGAACAGGCCCGCAACATCCTGGACCCCTCGCTCATAGCTGACGTCCACCGCCTTCATCCTGATCGTCCTGGCCCGTCAGGCGCCGGGCCTGGGGGGGAGGGGTGTACTGTCAGGAACCCCACATCAAGCTCAACCAGCAACAGCCGAGCGTGAATGCTCCCCGCGTGAATGCCCCCCTCCCGGACTGGACAAAAAGCTCACTCACCTCCAACTCCTTGCTCAGTCATCATATGTTCTCCATGCATGAGCTCCTGGTCCAAGTTACCGGTACTAGTCCCTGAAAATCTCTCACCCATGAACCAGCTACCTGAATTCCCAGCCACGCTGCTTCACCGATCCTGCCAGCCTCTCTACTACGTCGCTGCCCTGCATTTCCACGGGCTCTGGGACGCCACCTTACTCCCGCTCCACTCAGACCGCCGCGTGTGGAACATTCTCACGCCCTTGTTCTCCACTAAGCTCCGAGCCCCAGCGGAGCCGACAGCTTTTTGACTGTAGGAACCTTTTGTAGCTCCTATAACCTTTTTAGGAACCAGCCCGTTTTTTCACTAATGTGGTTTCAGTGCTGTGATACGCTCTAAAACCTGACTGAAATTCCTCGAAGAGATCATTAGTGTTTAGATGCTCACATACTCGATTAGCCACTATTTTCTCAAGGACTTTAGATTAAAATAGAAGGTTAGATATTGGTCTATAATTCATTAAGTCATCTGTAATTAAGACAGTGGAGAGGAGACCTCCCCTTCAAAAGGAAGAAACCTCCAACATAACCTTTTGACACTTCCTCCTTTTCTGTTTTGTTTTTCTTTTCTGAGTGGCCCTAAATGCCACTGTATTAAAAATAATGTTGTCTGTTTTGCACATTAATAATTATTTTCCAGGAAACCACATCCCACAAAGAGGACTGGTCTGGGCCAGATCTGGCGTTAAACTTGTCTAATTTCTTGTAAGGCAAATATATGTGAGCCAGGTCCAGCTATGATGGGGTTGTTTATGTAAAAACATTCAACACATAGCTGTGGTTTTGTTTATGTAGCCCAAATATGTTGATGGAGAAAGCTTTGTGATTTTTTCATGTGTGAGCAAACCAGATGTGGGTCAACACGGGCCTGTAATTCTTTGGATTATGTCGGCCATGTTTGCTGTTGGTGTGACTGGCACCTGCCAGGAATGAGTTGTGTTTCAAAGAAACTGTTTGTGTTATAAAGAGAAACATAGATTGTCAGAAGATACTTCCTTATTTTGTTCTGTAACTGACCATTTGACCTCATTATATTTTTAAAAATATAAGTCTTGCTTGTCAAATAAAACATTTAGTAGTTACACAAGAGATGGCAACTTTATATTTTTTTTCTTGTTTCCTTAACTGAACAATAAAAAGTATTTTTTATTAAATTCCAGCAGGTCTAGAGATTTAATCGCCACAGTGAACTAAAAGTTCTAAATAACTGTATAATAACATAAAGAGCATAGAATGAAATGTTAAAACAAACTAGAGCAAGAATAGTCCTGATGGAATTACTTTTGCCAAACACAATGCAAGAGAGCCAAATACTAAAAAAAAAAAAGACTTCTGACCATGCAATAAAAAATGGCAGCAAAACAGGCTTCTTCCACATGATATATGAAGTCAGGCTTATAATTGAACAGCTCAAATGTAGATAAAGCTCTGCTCCTGCTGTCATTGATCAATACAAAGTAAGACACAACACAACCCAGGTAGTAACAAGGTAAACGTATAAAAGAACTGTCCTCTAAAAATAAGATCTCAGTTCCTTTTTCTGACGTTTTTTGACTGCAGTGAAGCAACACTTCAGCTTCTATAAGAGGCTGTTCACCACCATGAGCTGCACAGAGCACAACCCCACCAGCAAGACACAACATGGATCAACCTAATTCCACTATGGAGACATATAACATCTCCTCTTCTACAGGACTTCTTCCTCATCCTAAATTTGACACAGTTCGGCTGGTTGCTGCTGTGATTGGCTCCCTCTACTTCCTTGTTGGAGTTTCTGGAAACGTTGCTGTAATTATCCTCAGACCTAACTGGCAGAATCTATCCAGTCTGAGCCAAAGTTTGCTAATGAATCTGGCCGTCTGTGACCTGCTCTGCCTGATGACCCTTCCGATTTGGATTTATGCTCTTCTCTACAGCTGGACTTTGGGCCTGGTGACCTGCAAGATTTTATCATATGTAGTGACCTGCACCATTAATGGCAGCCTGATGACTGTGACTGGATTAAGCATTCAGCGCTACCTGATGGTGGTGCACCGTAAGAGGTGCCAACAAGTACAAAGAAGACTTGTGCTGATTCTGCTGTGGCTGGTGACTTTTATCCTGTCCACCCCTGCTTTGGTGGTTTATCAGGTGGTGACGGATCAACATTGGTCGGACTGCCAACCTCAGTTTTCTTGTAATGCCCAATGGTTAGCCTCTCTGATGACAGATATCGTGATTGGATTTCTTTCTCTTTTTTTTGTGGCATTTTCATACCTTCGACTCAAGAGGACGGTTAGCCAGTCAACTTTTTTCAACAATCCACAGACGAGCCGACTGGTTACCAGAATCATTGTGAGCTTTTTTGTCCTGTGGGTTCCATTCTACACTATTAATGTGTTGGGTGTGGCAGCCATTTGTCTCAACGAGAGTCTTAAGAAGTTCTATATAGACACATGGAACGTTTTTGTAGGAGTTATATTTGTGAACAGTTGCCTGAATCCGTTTCTGTATGCATTCACTTCTTGCAAAATATGCACCGTTTGTCAAAAAGATGAACCAATGCAGCAAATGAGAAGTATTCCCCAAGCAGCAGGTATTTCTACAAGTGCAGAACTCTTGTAAAGACAGTGATGTCATTTTTTCCACAGAACATGAAAATATCATGACATCTATGGTGAACAGTTTCATTTATTCAAGTTAGCTGCATGTCCTGTTTATTGTTTTATAGCCTGTATACAAGTGTTTCATGTGGCTTTATGATTTTTTTTGCATTGCATATGATAAAGTTGTGTTTTTGCATTCAGCCCAATTAAATTAATGCACAATGAGGATAGGGAAAAAGAGTTTGTATTTAAAATATGATTCAATCAAATTCTATTTTATATTAGAAAAATGCTAAATCTGTAAACACACCTCAACACCAGAATACATTTCTCTGTTATTTAAACTCATGCATTTAATTGTCAAATGATATGTGGAATTACTTTTCAGTTTGGATTGTTTTATATGTTGTTACATCTTCCTGTTTCTGTTCCTGGTTCCTCCACCAACAAGAACTCGGCACCATCAAACCATCAACCAGATGGGGGCTGCTGAAGCTTCATTTAGTGCTTCATTCAATCAAGCTTATATAGCGACATCTGCTGGTGGAGTTGAAACATGACAGCCAAGTCATCATAATAGCAAACATTGTGTCTAACCTGTACAATAAATATTTTGATTGTATATTTTATGACTCTGCTGTTCTTGATTATTTCTAATCATGATTCTCATCCAGTGTGACCCTGGCTTAAGCTCATTTACACATCATAAGTAAAGTTTATTTATATAGCGCTTATCACAGAAAGAAAAATCACAAAGTGCTTCACAAACATTTCCTGTCTTTACATCACTTCTCACCTTGTTTATCACCCCTTGGTTTGGTTATCTGAGTGATCCTAAGGTTTTCCATTATTAAAGTTTGTTTTTTAAAAGTTTTCCAGGATCAAGAGTTATTTCTTGTGGTTTCATCTCAATTTACAAGAGTTAGCCTGCACACACAGTGGAGGAAATGATTATTTGACCTCTCGCTGATTTTGTAAGTTTGTCCAATGACAAAGAAATGAAAAGTCTCAATTTTAATGCTAGGTTTATTTTAACAGTGACAGATAGCACATCAAAAGGAAAATTCAAAAAATGACTTTAAATAAAAGTTAGAAACTGATTTGCATTTCATAGAGTGAAATAAGTATCATGCCGTACCATATCATAAATGTGATGAGTATGGCAGCTAGTTGGTTCAACATTGAAAGCCTCTTGAATTTTTGCACCTACGCAATGAAGATTGCTGTATCTCTAACCTTTGTTAATAGTTGTCTGAATCCACTTCTGTACGCTTTTACTACTTGTAAAATATGCACAGTTTGTCAGAAACAGGAACTGCCACAGGAAATTCTAAGAATGCCACAAACATCAGCTATGTCTTCAACAGCAGAGGTTTCAGGATGACGACAGTCAAAATGATGTAATTTATGCCCACAATAGAAAAGTGTTGTCATTTTTAAAGGGGAAAAATTGTGCATATCCTTTTCAAAGAAATGTGTTGCACGAAATTCAACCGAGACCACCTCACTGACATTTATACCATATGCAGAAACCTGAACAATCAAACGGCAAACATGAGCAACAACGGTTTGAACTCAGTTTTGGTGCATTTTACTTATGTCTCACACGTATGTAGCCCCGATCCTTTTTAGGACTCTGCCTTGACAGCCATCGGCTGAAGGACTACGTGATCTAACAGGCGATTGTTGGTCAAATTGGGATGAGCTCCAGAGGAAGTGTAAATTTGCTTTTGAAAAGTTTGACTTTGAAACAAAATCAGGAAGGATCCCCCATCTCTAGAGTTCTGGATTGTGGTTAACCTGCATGACACACAGCTTGGCACGGTGGAAATGGTCAAGGTCAAGTTTATTTATAAAGCATGGTTATCGTTGCTCACGCAACCCAAAGTGCTGTACATACACATTCATAATGAACATGCCAACACAATAAATAAACTAAAAACATAAAACAGCAAGATAAAAGAAGAAAAATAAAACACACATAAAACAGTTTAATAAAAGATCCATAAAAGAATAAAAATTTACCAACATTAAAAGCCAGGTCAAAGAAATGTGTTTTGAGTAGTGCCTTAAAAGCATCCAAACTCTGAGATGACCTGAGTTGCAGAGGAAGGTTATACTTTGGACCGGCCACAGAAAATGCTCTATCACCTCGCGTCTTAAGGCGAGCATTTGGAATCGACAACAAGGACTGGGAACCTGACCTCAGATTCCTGGCAGGAGTGTAGGTTGACAATAAGTCATCAATGTAAGGTGGGGCCAGACCATGAAGAGATTTAAAAACAAAGAGCAATAGTTTGAATTGAATCCTATACTGGACCTGTAACCAGTGGAGGGAAGCAAGCACTGGGGTGATGTGATCACGCTGTTAAAAGACGAGCTGCTGCATTTTGCACCAACTGCAGACAATTTAGAGAAGAGTGGTCAAGGCCATAATAAAGGGAATTGCAGTAGTCCAGCCGACAAGAGACAAACAAATGAATAACCTGTTCAAAGACAGCCATCGGCAAGTATTGTTTGACTCTTGCCAGTTGCCTCAGATGATAAAAACCAGACTGGACCACTGCACTTATCTGTCTGTCATATTTAAAGGAACCATCCATAAAGAAGCCAAGGTTTTTCCACATAAGGTTTTATAAAATCAGAAAACGGACCAAGGGGACTTACGACGCCCCTTAACTGGTCTCCACAACCAAAAACCACAACCTCGGTCTTCAAGTCATTCAGTTTCATGAAGTTAATTGACATCCACTGTTTAACATCTTCCAAACAGGCCATTAGAGAAGCAGATGAATTTGGAGTTAGTGGTAAATAAATCTGAAGATCATCTGCAAAACAATGAAAAGTAATGTTGTGTTTGGCAAAGATGGAGGCAAGGGGCAAAATATAGAGAGAAAAAAGTGCAGGCCTCAGAATGGAACCCTGGGGAACCCCACTATCAACAGGTGCCACTTGAGATTTAAACTTCCCCAAATGCACAGAAAAAGATCTGTCCTGTAGATAAGACTGAAACCATTTAAGAACGGTTCCCCTTATTCCAACACAAGACTAGTCGAGACAACAGAATATCATGATCAATAGTGTCAAATGCAGCAGATAAGTCCAGCAGCATTAAAGCAGCAGAATTACCAGCATCACTGATCATCAGTAAATCATTAACCACTCGTAAAAGAGCACTTTCAGTGCTATGTCGTGCCTTAAAACCTGACTGAAATTTGTCAGAAATGCAATGCATGGTTAAATAATCCTGCAATTGAGAATGAACCACCTTTTATAGAACTTTTGACAAAAAACTAAGTTTAGAAATAGGTCTATAGTTAGAAAGGCAAGTTGAATCCAGACTTGGCTTTTTTAAAAGGGGATTCACCACAGCTTGTTTAAAACACAACGGAACACAGCCTGAGGTGAGAGAGCAGTTGATTAGTCTGTGCACAGCAGAAGCAATACTGTCAAAGACCTGCTTAAACATGCGAGGAGGAATACAATCCAGAGGACAAAGAGAAGGTCTCAAATGATGGACAATGTCAGATAATTCCTCTAAAGAGACAGGTTGGAATTGACACCAAGATGTTAAGCAAACTGGAAAGCAACTAGGGTCTAAAATAGAAGATATAGAAATGAAAGACCTAATCTGTGAAATTTTCCCTACAAAAAAAAGACAAAAAACTGTGACATACCTTTTGGGTAGGTATAAGACTACTACCCATGCTAGGATTCACAATACTGTTAAAAGCGCTAAACAGCAAGAAGTCGAAACCGTTGGCAGGTTAAAGAGATTTAAACAAATTTCTCTTGCTATTACCCTGTGCCTATCAGAAGAAAACTATTTTTCTAATTATTAAAAAGTGGCACAATGAATGTTATTTCGAGCTCTAAACAGCACCTGCGGCCTGTGACTATTTGCAGAAACAAGATTGCACATAAAATCAGATTTTGCCTGTTTGACACAATTCTGATAAGCAGTCAAACAATCTCGCAGGGCAGATAAAGATGCATGTAGCTTGTCCTTTTTCCATTTCCTTTCAGCACGCCTGCACTCACGTCTACAGGCACGGTTCCAAGGTTTTTTTAGAGTGTGTAACTCTCTGAGGGGCCACATCATCGAGGATGTTCACACAAGTAGAAATAAAAAAGTCAGCTAAGTCGTTAACAGAGTCCGATTCCAAAGATCCAACAATCAAAAAAGCAGCAGAAAAATCCGAAGCAGTTGCATCGTTAAAAAATCTTCTCTGTCTCTGCACCGAAGTCCTCTCCAGTGGACCATGTACTTCTAACATAAAAAGGACCGGAAAATGGTCAGAAATGCCCTGATCAATAATGTCAGCAATATTTATATCCAGACCGTGTGACAAAACTAGATCCAGCGTATGGCCCTTTTCATGAGTAGGACCAGCAACCCACTGAGTCAGGTTAAAAGAGTCAATAATCTTTAAAAACTCCTTGACCAAGGGCTTGGCTTCACAACATAAATGAATATTAAAGTCTCCAATAATCAGGAATGTATCATATTCCAGAGCTACTCCAGCCACAAAATCTGAGAACTCCTTAATGAAATGTTTATTTATTTTAGGAGGGCGGTAAATAGGGCACAGAGCACTGTCGGGGGCAGCCGAAGCTCAAAAAGCTGGAGCTCAAAAGAAACAAAAAGCTCAGGTTGAGGTAATATATGGCAGCGAAAACAATTTTTGTAAACCGTAGCCAGTCCTCCACCCCTGCCAGAAGTCTGAGGACTATTCAAGCAAGAGCAATTTGGAGGAATTAGTTCAGAAAATGGCACAGTCTCCCCCTGAATCCACGTCTCACACAAAAACATCATGTCCAGCTGGTGCGCTTAAAAAAAATCATTCAGAATAAAAGTCCTATTTACCAGCGACCTGGGATTAAGTAGAGCCATCTTAACCGTAGTAGAATCCGTTGTTATTGCTTGACATCTTGGCAAAGAGCAAAGATTAGAATGGATCACGCCACGTCTCCCATGACGCGACTCCCTTCGCCGATGAGCCGATGCCATCAGCCGACACGGCAGTGGCTCCTGGGCACCGGGAAACACCGGCCGGAGCCATCGAAGGCCTCTTTCTCTGGACAAGCCGCCGCTTTCCTGCCGATGCGCTCTAATCCTTACAAGCACACCTGAACGTTGTCCTCTTTTCCGAGGTTTCTGCCAAAGAGAGCCTGAGAACGAGTGAGGAGAAGCGGGAGTGGCTGGGGTGACAGGTGGTGGAGGAAAGTTTGATGACAGTCCTCCCGACAAAAACCCATTTAAAAAAAGATCATAGGACTCCTTGATTTCAAAAAGTGACTGGCGATCATAAACACTAAGGCCAGAGACACCGTGAAAGCACACCAAAAACACATTTAAAACATATAAAAATAATACGAATATAAACACTAAGAGATGCGTCGCCGTGCTCACTGCTGGCGCCGCCATCTTTATTAACAAAGCCCTTCCTGGGCTTCTTGAAAATGAAAGAAGTAGTGGTGGATTTAAGGAGAACAGAAGTTACTGAGCTCCTGAAAGGATGTGGTGGGGAGAAATAAAAAAGTGGTTTCTTATGAAAAACAAACGGCTGTTTGAATATTTGGTATTAATTTGTATTTTATTGTAAAGCATTTTGTGAATATTTTTTATCTATGATAAAAATACTATGTGTATAAATACATTTCACTAACCTGACTTTTTGTTGTTGTTTTTAAATGTCTGCTGCTGTAAAAAAATATAAAGCGATTACTAAACTGTTTCTATTTGTACATTCAATTCAATTGAGTTTATTTATAGAGCGCCAAATCACGACAAGAGTCGTCTCAAGGCACTTCACAAAGAACATGATATATTCAGAATAACTGATATTTACTTAAATCTTATGTGTTCTCTGATTTTAATTGTCTTTAATTTGTTTTATGATATTTTATTGTTTTGTTTTTATGATCATTTTATGACTTTATAATTTGTTCTGTTGATCTCTGTGACACACTTCTTTCTATAAGTGCTATATAAATAATCTTTACTTACTTACTTTACGTAATATTTAAAAACAGACATTCTTGGTAAGTAATGTATTTCTGTTACTGGCAAAAAATGTGACCCACTACAGTTTTAGAAACCAAACTGTGAATTTTGTGTATGACTACTTCTTTATTTCTAATTTTTAAATGGTAAATGGCCTGTATTTGATAAAGCCCCTTAGAGTCCTAGAACCCCCCAAGGCACTTTACAACACAGTGAGTCATTCACCCACGCACACACACATTCACCACAGCAAGAGGTATGAGAATTATTCACAGTGGCATTTACAGAACATACACTCAAGATATCAGCTGTGTGAGAGATAATGAGTTCTATTCTGTGAGATGAAGTGTGTCGCGTGACACAGTGTCCTCCTGCCAGGGCACAGCTCCTGCGGGTGACACAAAGAATTGTGTGAGCTCGTCCCTCACACTGATGGCATTTCCTGTTGGGTGGCTCCTGTACCCCATCCTCATAGTGACCGCCTGCAGATTTGCGTCCCCATCAACCACACGCCGCCAACCTCCAGGCTGCACAACTCCAGCAGACTCGCTATCAGCGAAAGCGGGTGGTAAATATCTGTTCTCTGCTGTGTTTGCCTCATCAGAATATGCCAGGTAGTGGAGAACCACACAGGCTTTCACAACATCCACAGCTTTCTCTGGCAGGAACTCGATGGTCCTCCCCAGGATTCGCCACCGTGCTGCCAGGATCCCGAAACTGTTTTCAATAACACGCCAGGCTCTGGAAAGGCGGTAGTTGAAAATCAGCTTCTCCCTCTCCACATTTTGCCCTAAAGAAAAACAAATAACAGCAATGTGAAGAGTTATTGAATAGTACATACCCACAACATATTACACATGACACACTTGTCATAGGAATGCAAAATGGTTAAGTACATACCTGGATAGGGTCGCATTATGTTGGTGTGCAAGGGGAATGCAGCATCAGCAACAAGCAGGTGTGGTGCTTCAGCCCTGGTCCCTGGGAGAAACGCAGGTGGTGGCAGGTTCAGCTTGTTGTCCAGTAGCATCGACCCAAATATGCTTTCTTTAAACACGCCACCATCACTCTCCCGTCCATAACCTCCGATGTCCACCATCGTAAAACGATATCGGGCATCGCATGTTGCCATCAGCACAATGGAGTGAGTGCCTTTGTAGTTAAAATAGTCACTCCCAGCATTTGGTGGCGCTTTGATGTTAACATGTTTGCCATCCAGACTCCCAACGCAGTTTGGAAAGTT
Source organism: Aphyosemion australe (assembly GCA_006937985.1). NCBI lineage: Eukaryota > Metazoa > Chordata > Actinopteri > Cyprinodontiformes > Nothobranchiidae > Aphyosemion > Aphyosemion australe. The sequence continues at coordinate 1,375,732 of SSNS01000103.1, read as the reverse complement.
CCAGAGTCTCCACAAATCTGCTGCAACGGCTGCCCACTGGTTAGTGGAAGGACATGGCAGGTAATCGGGCTGTAATGTTTTTCACAACGCCCTGCAGACCTCTGAGACAATCACAGCCACTGTGCTTGACGCCATTTTGTAGCTGGAAGCTACAGCCTGTTGACTCCCACCTAAAGCCAACATCCGCAGTGTCACTGCCAGTCTCTGGGCCACATTTATAGGCATGGCGTGTGTGCCATTGTGCTGTATCACTGGTTCCAAACGACGAACCAAATAATCAAACCTGTCGTTCGATAAGCGGAAATATTTGGCATGCATTTCCCCGTCCATGTCCCTCAGAGGTGGAACAAGCCCTGCAAATTCTCCTGTGGTCTGCCTTGTCATGTTTAATGGACGGACATTCCACCGACGACGCTGTCTTCTTTTGCGCTGGTGCTGATACTTATATTTCAGCAAGATAAGCCTTTTTTCTTGCAGATCAAGTTCTTCTAACTCAATCAGAAATCTCTCCAACTCGCTTGCCATTTTCAGAATTCAGAATGTGGAAGTGTGTATTCAAGCCAAAGATGACAATCAAAGACGGACCTGTACTGTACTCATAAAAGCGCTACGCACTCTGGGGTCCAGCCGGGAAATTGCTTTGCAGCACTCCGCTGCCTGAACAGAAGTTCGAATGTGAAAAGCTTTCCGTCACACCGTGTGCGTCTATCCGTTGCGGAGCTCACCGCCGAGTATAAACCAGCCTTCATGAAGCGATTTGAAGCATTCTCTAATGTGCCGATACATGGATTCGAGGCCTCAAACACATTAGCTGAAACCAGTCTGAGATGATTCCAGCTTTATGACATGGAGCATTATCAGAATCAGAAGGGTTTTATTGCCAGATGTGTGAGAAATCACAACATTAGGAAATTGCTGCGGTACTTGGTGCAAAAAGAAAGATAAAAAATAAGAGATAAGCAAATATAAGAAGTAATAATATACTCATGATAAAATAATTCTTATAACAAGTGGCAATAATTAAAGAAGCAGCTACTATATACACAGTGCAGGTACTAATCAGAGTGGACCAGCTTCAGGTACAAACACAAGGTTTTTTCAATAGTGGATGAACGACTGCATTCTTAAAGGCGGCTGGGAATACTCCAGTAGATAGGCTGCTGTTGATTATGTCCAGAATAAACAGCGCCAACACAGGAAGGGCCCCTACTAGTAGTTTGGGTGGCAAGGAGTCCTCAGTGGGCTTCATGGACCTAACCAGCTCCTCCAGATCGTGCAGAGACAAGGGGGTGAAATTAGAAAATTGATGTAGACAGATTGGTTCCTCAAGGGTGAGCTGACCCAATGGCAAGATGCTTGACCTAATATTCTGGATTTTTTGCAGAAAGAAATTCATAAACTCAGTGCAAAGGGTCGTCGTAGGCATAGAAGGTGTAGTAGCATCTTTTAAAGAGAGAACCGAATTAATGGTACTAAATAGTTTTCGTTTATCACCAGTATGTGTTGTGATTATATTACTAAAGTACTCGTTTCTGGCTGCTCTCACAGCTTTCTGATACAAGGATAGAGAGTCCTTCAACATTTGTAGAGAAATTTGCAGTTCATGGGTAGGCTCTTTAACCAGTTGCTGAAGGCCAAAAGATTCTAATATGTCCAGGAACTGCCTCACCAAAGGCTTTGCAGGACAACAAACATGAATATTAAAATCACCAAGGATAATCACTCTGTCATATTTCGGGAGAAACTCTGCTAAGAAGTCAGAAAATTCATTTAAAAAGTTTGAGTTGTATTTTTGTGGGCGGTAGCAAAGTACGAACAACACTGGGGGGCCAAAATCCAACTCAAAAAGTGATATTTCAAAGCTATAGGAGTCACAGAGGCCGAGAGTTGCTTCAGGTGGAGGGTAGAGTCAAACAGAGTTAGTAGACCCCCACCACGACCGGAGAGTCTAGGCTCATTGATCACTGAAAAATCCGAGGAACAAAGTTCTGAGAGAGCAGCCGACTCACCAGGCGCGACCCAGGATTCCGTCATGCAGAACAGATTTACTTTGTGATCGGTGAAATAATCCCTCAAAATGGCTGTTTTATTCCCAATTGAGCGTACGTTCTGGAGAGCAACCCTGAGGAGTGATGTGGGCTTCGAACAGGCTGATTGGGGGGGCGAAGCAGCATCCGCTAGCATTGGATAGCTGAGGTTGGCCGGGTTGACTCCGCCACTTTGCGATCCATGCGACGGCCTGCGCAGACAGGAATCCACTCGCCGATGCCCTGGGAGGAAAAGGTTGAAAAACTCCATGGATGATCCGAAAGCTGTAGAAGGTCTGATGTCCAAGGCTGGAATGCGGAGGCGGCCCTAAACCTCGCTCGGTGCCCCCCTCGCTTGACGCGTCTATGACGTCTCTTTCGCAGCCACGCTGGAAACTGTGGGAGGAGGAGGAATGCCGGGACCACAGTAAACAAAGGGATGAAAGTCTTCTTAAACTTACTGCCGCGGAGATCGATGGAATCCAATTTCTGTCGGAAACCGAGGAGGGTGAGTCGATCATAGGTGATACTAGGACTAGGATCCACCAGTAGACAACATGGGAACAGCAAAAACAATAAAATAAGCAAGAAGAGTAGACGGCAAGCCAAAGTCACAGGCGCCATCTTGTCTTGTAAGGCTTGGTATTGATGATCCCCCTGCTGAGACCACTGCTTCTAGTCCCTTTTTTAAGGTAACTCAGAAGCCAGTGTTTACTGTGCCGGCCTCACAACCCTACATTGAGGAGCTTCACCGATGCTGGGCAGACCCCAGATCTTCTACACATTTCTCACAGGATTGCAGGGCTCTTAGCTCTATGCAGGATGCAGCTACGTATGGTTTGGACCATTTGCCGTCAGTTGACAGTGTTATCACTAGCCTGGTGGTAGCTCCAGCTGATGCTACCCGTCCGGATACCCGCTGTCCATGTCCTCAGTGCAGGGTCACTGATGAGTTCTTTACCAAGAGCTATGACATAGCAGCTCACATTGCTCGCCTGGTCAACTCATTCTCACACCTGGCTCTTGTCCTTTCTCAGTCCCTGAACGTGGCTGGGGTTGAAGATGCTACCCAAAGCCTGAGTGATGCCTCGCTCCAGGCTTTTGCTTTTATGTCCAGAGAACTTGGCAGGCTGATGTCAACCCTTACCATCACAAGACGTTAGGTGTGGCTGGCTCAGTCTCCTTTGTCTGAGTCCTGTAGAGGTACACTTCGCACACTGCCTGTCATTCCAGGTCAAGTGTTTGGACCTGCAGCCCAACAAACCTTGGAGCATGCTGTTGAGGCGAATAAATCTCAGCAAGTTTGTTGACCTACACTGGCCTTCCAGGCCCCAGCCTAGGTTTGCTGCTACTTTTCACTCCACAACCAGGGCCCCACCTGTAGTTGGGGGTGCACGTGTCCCCACGGGGGGAAGTCTGGCCACCCAGCAGCCTGCCTTTCGAGAGCCTGCTGGCAGGGCCCCAAAACATGACCGGTTTCGGCGAGCTCCTGACATTCGCCCCTCTAGGCCTTCTTCGGGTAGTTGTTCCAGAGGTGGTCGGTTCTGACTCCCGACATCTGGCCCCCAGCTGTTTTTCTCCAGCTCATCTCAAATGCTGGGAGGCCCTAGTTTCAGATCCTTGGGTGATTTTGACCCTGTCCGAAGGTTACAGTATTCAGTTCAAGCGTCGTCGTTCAACGGGATAAGGATGACTGTTGTTTCCAACCCAGTGAGGTCTGCAACTCCGAGATGGGAGATATTAGAGCTTTTAATGAAAGGGGCAATCGAGTTAGTTCCCAGTTCATACCAGTTCAAGGGGTTCTACTCAAATTATTTTCTTGTTCTGAAGGATGGCGGTTTTCGGCCTGTTTTGAAACAGTTTTAATTTATCAGGGTCGACTCAGATAGGCACACAGCAACGGCTCATACTACGACGTATTTCAAAGTTAAAGGCTTTATTGAAGCTACATCAGCAGTATTACAACACAGTGAAAAGCACATGAAAACATCAGCTCTTACCGCGGCCTTATGAGTGGAGAGCCAACACTCCTAGGTAGAGCGCGCTTCACTGAACAGCTGGGCGTCCGTACGAAAACCCACAGCAGACTCTAACTCCTTCTTTCCTGTTCTTTTCCTTTATGCCCTAAGTCCACACACACACACATTCCTTCGGGGGGGGGGGCTGAGTGATCAACCCAGTCTCCCCATCGCCACATTCCCTCGGGACTTAGCGTTTTTCACATCTTTCTTATCTCCACTCAGCTTCTGGCAGAAACCACCTGTTCCCTATCGCGTGCGAAGCAGTAAATAACAGGTTTCACAGACACTTGAGTGCGAAGCAGCAAAGTAACAAGTTATATAAACTCTCCCTACGTAGGGAGAGTTATGTATATTGGAGTTATAACTGATTAAATGATTACAAAACAGCACAAATATATATATTTCTATATCACGGCCTATCCTCCATCTAAGACGCCTGAATCGCTATGTCAAGGTACTGCGATTTCACATGCTGCGCACGGTGGATGTCCTCCAAGCAATCTCACAAGGGGATTGGTTCTAGTGTGTCGACCTAAAGGACACTTATTTACATGTGCCAGTAACTCCTCGCCACAGGCAGTTCCTTCGCTTTGCCTTCGAAGGTCAGGCGTACCAATTCAGAGTCCTCCCTTTCGGCCTCTCTCTTGCCCCCCGTACGTTTACCAGGTATGTAGCCGCAGCACTCGCTCCGCTGCAGGTGCATGGACTGTGAATCCTTCCCTACCTAGACAACTGGCTTGTGTGCACTCCGACTCAGGAGCAGGCGAGCAACCACATATCCATCCTATTGGACCACGTGTCTCGGTTGGGTCTTACGGTGAATTTTTCGAAGAGTTCTTTGATACCAAGCCAACGAGCGATCTTCGTCAGCATTGCCTTCGACTCTCTGGCTATGACAGCCTCCCCATCCCCACAGAAGGTGGCGGATGTGGTTTGTCTCGTCTCATGTGTTCTGCGTCATATGGTACTGTCCTACGGTCTCCTTCTCCAGTTGATGGGCAAACTGACTGCCATGTCATTGGTGGTGCCGTTGGGGCTTCTGTTCTTGCGCCCCCTACAGATTTGGGTCAACGGCCTGGGCCTCCACCCCGAGCGACACCAGCGCAGGCACGTCTGGCTCTCCGACGGTTGCCTGGGTTACCTCAGACTCTGGGGGGACGTGGACTTCATCTGCAGGGGGGTCCCCTTAGGCTTCCTTCCTTCTCATCGAGAAGTAGTTGTTACAGACGCGTCTCTTTCAGGCTGGGGGACTGTGTGGAATCACAGAATGATAAGAGGTGTCTGGAACCCCCAGGAGAGACTTCAGCACATAAATGTGCTGGAGCTGCGGGCTGCTCAGCTAGCTCTCGAGCATTTTCTGCCTGCTCTAGTGGGCAAACATGTACTTGTCCAGTTGGACAACACATCTGCGGTCTTCCACATAAATCATCAGGGGGGTACCAGGTCCACTCACTCACTGACGGAAGCTGACAAGCTCCTCTTGTGGGCTTTGCCACGCCTTCAGAGTGTCAGGGCGGCCCATCTGCCTGGCGTGCAGAACTGTGCTGCGGATCTACTCTCCCAACAGAAACCTCCACCGGGAGAGTGGAAATTGAACCTGGTCGTTGTCAAAATGATCTGGCAAAGGTATGGTGAAGCCGAGGTGGACCTTTTTGCCTCGAGCACGATGACGCAGTGCCTACAGTGGTTCTCTCTGTCGGAACAGGTCCATTGCTCTGGCGCATCCATGGCCAAACATCCTCCTGTATGCCTTCCCTCCTTTTCCACTGCTGATGTTGATGCTTCACAGGATCGAGAAGAGCAATCACAGGGTGCTGCTGGTTGCTTCGTTTTGGCTAGGGAGGATCTTGTTCCCCATGATTCACAAGCTCCTCGACGGGGACCCTTGGGCTTTTCCTCAGAGAAAAGACCTGCTCTAGCAACTTCAAGGGAGTATTTGACACCCTCATCCAGAACGCCTCCGTCTTCACCTGTGGCCGTTGATGGGCCGGACTCCTTGTTGAACTCTTGTGACCAGGCCATTGTTCGGACTGTCCTTAATGCTCATGCTTCGTCTACCAGGATGTTATATGACAACAGGTGGAAACTGTTTGTCAATTGGTGTGAGAGTAAAGAAGTTGTTCCGGTACGCTGCCCGGTACCGATTTTGCTCAACTACTTGCAGGAGCTACTGGAGAGAGGTCACTGGCAGCATGTGTCCAGTCTGACCCAGAGTTTGCTGCTGAATCTGGCCGTCTCTGACCTGCTCTGCCTGCTGACCCTTTTACTGTGGATTTACACTTTTCTCTATGGCTGGACTTTTGGTCTGATTGCTTGTAAGGTCTCAGCATATGTTGGTTACAGCAGTGTTTACAGCAGCCTGATGAATGTGACTGGTTTAAGCATTCAACGCTACCTCATGGTGGTACATCGGAAGAGTTTCCAACAACTACGAAGAAGATTTATCCTGGTTCTGCTCTGGCTGGCTGCTTTGGTCCTGTCCATCCCTTATTTGGTGGTTCAGCAGCTGGTACCGGATCAGCAGTGGACGGACTGCAGAGCTCGATATTCTTTCGAGGCTCAGAGAATGGCTGTGGTAATGACAGAAACTGTGCTTGGATTTGTTTTCTTTGTCATCGTGGCCTTTTCATACATCTGCCTCAAGCGGACGGTTGAGCAGGCAGCCTTTTTCAACAATCCACAGACGACCCGACTGGTTACCAGCATCATTGTGAGCTTTTTTGTTCTGTGGGCTCCGTACCATATCATAAATGTGATGAGTATGGCAGCTAGTTGGTTCAACATTGAACTCTTGACTTTTGGCACCTACGCAATGAAGATTGCTGTATCTCTAACTTTTGTTAATAGTTATCTGAATCCACTTCTGTACGCTTTTACTACTTGTAAAGTCTGCACAGTTTGTCAGAAACAGGAACTGCAGGATGTTCTAAGAATGCCACAAACATCTAGCCTGGCAAGCCATCCTATATATGTGAATATATAGTCTGGCCACGAACCATTGACGGCTCTCAGTCGTGAGGCGGGATCTACGGTTGTCTTTCAAAATGTCAGCACGCAACTGGATAGCGCTAGGACCAATCAGAGTGACGAACAACGTGACGTTATCACGGCAACGGACAAGCGGGAGGCTTTAATGGCGTCGAACATTTCTGTCGTTTTTGTATGAAAAACATGTGAATATCAGGTGTACTGGGACATTGCACTACTTTGTTTGATAAAAATAAGAAGCCGCTAAGTATATCCGACAGACTTACGCACGTTGGAGTCTAAATAATCTAATGTTGATGACAATGCCGTTTTAAAACGAACGTGTTTATTGAGTTGCCGCCATGTTGCTTGGGTTCGTGGCCGTAGCGCTGACGTCATCGGCTACTCCCGCTCTGTGATTGGCCCAAAATATAGAGCACTGTGATTGGCCCAACCAAAACTATAGCGAGTTGTGATTGGATAGACACAGCAGTGGTTTGGGCTGCGAGGGTTCCAATGAAGCGTGCCTAGACCAAACTCTGCAAAGCAAGAATTGGTCTAGTTCACTAGGCTAACAAACATCAGCTTTGTCTTCAACAGCAGAGGTTTCAGGATGGCAGCAGTCAAAATTGTGTAATTTATGCCCACAATAGAGAAGTGTTGTCATTTTTAATGGGGAAAAAAATTGTGCATATCTTTTTCAAAGAAATGTGTCGCAAGAAAATTGACCGAGACCACTTCACTGACATTTATACCATATGCAGAAACCTGAACAATCAAACGGCAAACATGAGCAACAACGGATTGAACTCAGTTTTGCTACATTTTACTTACGTCTCACACGTATGTAGCCCCGATCCTTTTTAGGACTCTGCCTTGACAGCCAGAGGCTGAAGGACTACATGACCTAACAGGCCATTGTTGGTCAAATTGGGATGAGCTCCAGAGGAAGTGTAAATTAGCTTTTGAAAAGTTTGACTTTGAAACAAAATCAGGAAGGATCCCCCATCTCTAGAGTTCTGGATTGTGGTTAACCTGCATGACACACAGCTTGGCACGGTGGAAATGAAAGACGCAGTGGTGGATTTAAGGAGAACAGAAGTTACTGAGCTCCTGAAAGGATGTGGTGGGGAGAAATAAAAAAGTGGTTTCTTATGAAAAACAAACAGCTGTTTGAATATTTGTTATCCAGCAGGGAGAAACCTTCAACAGAACCTTTTGACACTTTCTCCTTTTCTGTTTTCTTTTTCTTTTCTGAGTGGCCCTAAATTCACTGTATTAAAAACGATGTTGTCTGTTTTGCACATTAATAATTAATTTTCCAGGAAACCACATCCCACATAGAGGACTGGTCTTCGACTGGGCCAGAACTGGCATTTGCGTTGGTGTGACTGGCACCTGTCAGGAATGAGTTGTGTTTCAAAGAAACAGTTTGTGTTATAAAGAGAAATATAGATTGTCAGAAGATACTTCCTTATTTTGTTCTGTGACTGACCATTTGACCTCAAGTTATATTTTTAAAAATATAATTCTTGCTTGTCAAATAAAACATGGGTAACACTTTCCAATAAGGTACGCAAAATAGTGCTTAGTTACTAGGGAACTACGTAGGGGTTAATGCGTAATGAAGCAGGGACTAATACGTAGTTAACCAGTAGTTACTACTGCAAACTCTCAACTTAAACTTGTCTAATTTCTTGTAAGGCAAATATATGTGAGCCAGGTCCAGCTATGATGGGGTTGTTTATGTAAAAACATTCAACACATAGCTGTGGTTTTGTTTATGTAGCCCAAATATGTTGATGCAGAAAGCTTTGTGCTTTTTTCATGTGTGAGCAAACCAGATGTGGGTTAACACGGGCCTGTAATTCTTTGTTTTGTCGGCCATGTTTGCTGTTGGTGTGACTGGCACCTGCCAGGAATGAGTTGTGTTTCAAAGAAACTGTTTGTGTTATAAAGAGAAACATAGATTGTCAGAAGATACTTCCTTATTTTGTTCTGTAACTGACCATTTGACCTCAAGTTACATTTTTAAAAATATAAGTCTTGCTTGTCAAATAAAACATGTAGAATAAGAAATTGAAGCTTTATATTTTTTCTTATTTCTTTTTCCCTTAATTGAACAATAAAAAGTATTTTTTTATTATTAAATTTCAGCAGGTCTAGAGATTTAATCACCACAGTGAACTAAAATCTCTAAATAACTGTATAATAACATAAAGAGCATAGAATGAAATGTTAAAACAAACTAGAGCAAGAATAGTCCTGATGGAATTACTTTTGCCAAACACAATGCAAGAGAGCCAAATACTAAAAAAATACTTCTGACCATGCAATAAAAAATGGCAGCAAAACAGGCTTCTTCCACATGTCTGTGAAGTCAGGTTTGCTGTCACTGATCAGTATAAAGTAAGACACAACTTAACCAGGTAGTAACAAGGTGAACATAAAAAAGAACTGTGCTTTAAAAATAAGATCTCAGTTCCTTTGCATCAGCGTCAGTATTTCCTTTTTCTGACGTAGCTTTTTGACTGCAGTGAAGCAACACGTCAGCTTCTATAAGAGGCTGTTCACCACCATTAGCTGCACAGAGCACAACCCCACCAGCAAGACACAACATGGATCAACCTAATTCCACTATGGAGACATATAACATCTCCTCTTCTACAGGACTTCTTCCTCATCCTAAATGGGACGCAGGTCGACTGGTTCCTGCTGTGATTGGCTTCATCTACTTCCTTGTTGGAGTTTCTGGAAACGTTGCTGTAATTATCCTCAGACCTAACTGGCAGAATCTATCCAGTCTGAGCCAAAGTTTGCTAATGAATCTGGCCATCTGTGACCTGCTCTGCCTGATGACCCTTCTGATTCGGATTTGTTCTATTTTCTACAGCTGGACTTGGGGCCTGGTGACCTGCAAGCTTTTAGCATATGTAGAGTCCTGCACCATTAATGGCAGCCTGATGACTGTGACTGGATTAAGCATTCAGCGCTACCTGATGGTGGTGCACCGTAAGAGGTGCCAACAAGTACAAAGAAGACTTGTGCTGATTCTGCTGTGGCTGGTGGCTTTGATCCTGTCCTCCCCTGCTTTGGTGTTTCATCAGGTGGTGACGGTTCAACAGTGGCAGATCTGCCAATATCAGTTTTCTTCTTATGCCCAATGGTTAGTCTCTCTGATGACAGGAATCGTGTTTGGATTTCTTTCTCTTTTTCTTGTGGCATTTTCATACCTTCGACTCAAGAGGACGGTTAGCCAGTCAACTTTTTTCAACAATCCACGAACGAGCCGCCTGGTTACCAGAATCCTTGTGAGCTATTATGTCCTGTGGGTTCCATACAACACAATTCTTGTGTTGGGTGTGGCAGCCATTTGTCTCAACAACGAGAGTCTTATAAAGATCCATATAGACACATGGAACGTTTTTGTAGGAGTTATATATGTGAACAGTTGCCTGAATCCGTTTCTGTATGGATTTAATTCTTGCAAAATATGCACCGTTTGTCAAAAAGATGAACCAATGCAGCAAATGAGAAGTATTCCCCAAACAGCAGGTATTTGTACAAGTGCAGAACTCTTGTAAAGACAGTGATGTCATTTTTGCCACAGAACATGAAAATATCATGACATCTATGGTGAACAGTTTCATTTATTCAAGTTAGCTGCATGTCCTGTTTATTGTTTTATAGGCTGTATATAAAAGTGTTTCGTGTGGCTTTATGATTTTTTTTACATTGCATATGATAAAGTTGTGTTTTGCATTCAGCCCAATTAAATTAATGCACAATGACGATAGGGAAAAATAGTTTGTATTTAAAATATATGATTCAATCAAATTCTATTTTATATTAGAAAAATGCTAAATCTGTAAACACACCTCAACACCAAAACACATGTCTCTGTTATTTAAACTCATGCATTTAATTGTCAAAGGATATGTGGAATTACTTATTTAATGCATTCAGTTTGGGCTGTTTTATATGTTGTTACATCTTCCTGTTTCTGTTCCTGGTTCCTCCACCAACAAGAACTCGGCACCATCAAACCATCAACCAGATGGGGGCTGCTGAAGCTTCATTTAGTGCTTCATTCAATCAAGCTTATATAGCGACATCTGCTGGTGGAGTTGAAACATGACAGCCAAGTCATCATAATAGCAAACATTGTGTCTAACCTGTACAATAAATATTTGGATTGTATATTTTATGACTCTGCTGTCTTTGATTATTTCTAATCATGATTCTCATCCAGTGTGACCCTGGCTTAAGCTCATTTACACATCATAAGTAAAGTTTATTTATATAGCACTTATCACAGAAAGAAAAATCACAAAGTACTTCACAAATGTTTTCTGTCTTTACATCACTTCTCACCTTGTTTATCACCCCTTGGTTTGGTTCTCTGAGTGATCCTAAGGTTTTCCATCATTAAAGTTTGTTTTTAAAAAGTTTTCCAGGATCAAGAGTTATTTCTTGTGGTTTCATCTCAATTTACAAGAGTTAGCCTGCACACAGTGGAGGAAATAATTATTTGTAAGTTTGTCCAATGACAAAGAAATGAAAAGTCTCAGAACAGTATCATTTTAATGCTAGGTTTATTTTAACAGTGACAGATAGCACATCAAAAGGAAAATTTCAAAAAATGACATTAAATAAAAGATAGAAACTGATTTGCATTTCATTGAGTGAAATAAGTATTTGAACCGTCTAACAAAAAAGACTTAGTGGCAAAACCCTTGTTTGCAAGCACAGAGGTCAAACGTCTCTTGTAATTGATGACCAAGTTTGTGCACATTTTAGGAGGAATTTTGGTCCACTCCTCTTTGCAGATCATCTCTAAATCACTCAGGTTTAGAGGCTGTTTCTGTGCAACTTTGAGCTTCAGCTCCCTCCATAGGTTTTCTATTGGATTCAGGTCCGGAGACTGACTAGGCCACTCCATGATCTTAATGTGCTTCTTCTAGAGCCACTCCTTTGTTGCCTTTGCTGTATATTTTGGGTCATTGCCATGCTGGAACACCCATCCATGACCCATTTTCAGTTTCCTGGCAGAGGGAAGGAGGTTGATGCTCAGGATTTGACGATGCATGGCTCTGTCCATTTTCCCGTTGATGCGGTGAAGTTGTCCTGTGCCCTTAGCAGAAAAACACCCCCAAAGCAAAATGTTTTCACCTCCATGCATGACGGTGGGTACGGTGTTTTGGGGGTCATAGGCAGCATTTTTCTTCCTCCGAACTCAGCGACTTGAGTTAATGCCAAAGAGCTCAATTTTGGTCTCATCTGACCACAGCACCTTCTCTCAATCACTCTCTGAATCATTCAGGTGTTCATTGACGTCAGACGGGCCTGCACATGTGCCTTCTTGAGCAGGGGGACCATGCGAACACATTGTGGTGTAATGTGTTTCCAATGGTTTTCTTGGTGACTGTGATCCCAGCTACTTGGAGGTCATTAACTAACTCCTCCCGTGTAGTTCTAGGATGATTTCTCACCTTTCTCAGAATCATTGACACCCACAAGGTGAGATCTTGTGAGGAGCCCCAGACCGAGATCAACTGATGGTCATTTTATGCTTCTTCCATTTTCGAACAATTGCAACAACAGTTGCCACGTTCTCTCCCAGAGTCTTGCTAATGGTTTTGTAGCCCATTCCAGCCTGGGCACACCCCCCGAGCAGTCTTGATGAGACCGTGCTTCATCCGGAGTCTGCTCTCTTGTCTCATGCGACCATTTCATCCAGCTGAATAGAGGCATGTCTGCAAAACAAGCTTTAAAAACTGAATCAAAAAATTATTTATTGTTCTTCCAGCCGCAACATCTAACAGTGAATAACGTTTGCTGCTTAACCTAGTGTTGCAGTTGCATACGCCCCTGTAGCAAGATTAAATCAAATGTGAGTCAGAGAATTGGAAGCATGGTGTTGGATAGGACTTGAAGAAAAATGAACCAAGTGGACAAGAAAAGGAAATAAATCAGCATGAGTTTCTCTTTAGTTCATACTGAAACTGGGTCATTTTTTTAAAACTTGAAAGAATTGTGTTGTTAGCATAATAAAATAGATGATTCTGAGAATTGTAACAAATAAATCATTCTGTACAGAGTTTAAATAACCAATCATTAACAGTAAGATGATCAACCCATCAGCACTGTGACCTCTAGTCCTGTCTGATGGGGGATTGCATTGTAGTTGATTTTAGTCAGTATGGTTTTCCAGGTGTTTTATCCTTTTTTCTCAGGCTAATAAATTTAGCTTGGATTTCACCGAGATTCAGATGTCACAGCCAGCAAGGTCAGAGGTCACCATCCCCCAGCCTATGGGCTTTACTTAATGCAAGACTTCAACATCTATTTAAATTTATATTTAAATTTAAAATATGAAATAAACTCCAAATGCTCACACAAATTTCAAAGGAAAAATCTTTACTTACTGTTTGAAGAATTGCACTGTAAACTGTTTAGAAAATTGGCAAAGATTGCCTTTTTGCAGAGAGTACCTTCCAGCTTATTGTTCCCATGGATCAGTCTTTTTTTTAAACTTTATTGCTCACTGTCCTCCTCACCTAATGATGTCAGATGCGTGAATTCGGCAACAGTCTCTCTCTGGTTCGGCCGTTCCAAGCGTTTTGTCCTTTTTGTCCTGTAGTTACTGTCTTGTTCTCTCGCCGCTCCTGTCACGCAGACTTTTTTTCCAGGAGAGTTAGTCACACCACTAACTGACTAAGAGCTGTCCCCTCTGCTATCCTTTCACCCCACTCTCCTCAGTGCAGTGTGCAGCTTTGTTGTAAGATCAGCTGCTTTGTAGCTTGTACAGAATGTGTGCATTAGAGAGAAAGCGAGGATGTGTGCTGCTCACTAGCCGTGGGTGTTTTATTTGAGTTTATCTCTTCACTGTTGGTTAGAACTATGTCTGCTTCTGCTGCAAAATTCTCCTTATGGGCTGTTTTATACCAGGTCTTGTTTGTGTGACACTGTACTTTATTCTCTAGACTTGACTAAAACCACTCTAAATCCATCATTTCTCAACATGAAATAATCTCAGATTAAAATGAATTCTCTAATCCAACGAACTGAAGTTCTATAATTATTTTTGAAGTTGTTTTTGTTTAAACTTCTCTCCTACAAGCAATGGAATTGAACTTAGGCAGCTTGGTTTAATGAAAACAGGTTTTGGTTCAAACCTAAATTTCAGTTTAAACAATCATAAATAACATTCCATTTGTCAAACTGCACCACAGAGTCTGTCAGTTAAAGCCAGGCGATCAACATTTATTCTGCAGCTCAATCGATCATTTTCGACAGCAGCGATGACAAGCATTAGCATCTTTAAGGAGTGGGACTACAAGACTCCTGCCATGGTCTACAATAGAGACAGCCTTACTCTTCTGGTCTTTGCAAGCACAACGATGCCTGGTGGATTGTATAGAAAGCTGGTTATGAGGAAAACATTCAAGTTGGACAGATTTCGTGATTTTTCACCAACGGTAATTATTCCAGTCGGCTGTTTATTGCTGCATGTTTTGATGCAATTTACTGAATGCAATCTCGTTTTCAGTGGTGCAAGATGCAAACGGTGAGAGAAGCCATCCTTCCTGGACACATTTCCACGAACCCCTGCCCAGTGTTCGATAAGAAGAACAACAAGCTCTTCTTGTTTTTCATCGTCACCAGTATTAAACACTATCTGGAAGGACACACCTTTTACAAGGCTGATCTATGCTACTTAACAAGCGACAATTTTGGAGACAGCTGGAGTAAAGTGACTCATCTGACTACACCTCTGCCTGAACACTGTGCCAGTTTAGCAATCGGACCAGGACATGGCCTTCAGACGGAGGACGGACGACTGATCGTCCCGACTTTTGCTTTCATGGAGGAAAATTCCACTGATGACAAACCCGTTCCACATGCAGTCGCCCTGTATAGTGACGATGGTGGAGAAAGCTGGCAGCTTGGCAGTTTGCTTCCAGGAAAATCAGCTGAATGTCACATGGTGGAAGTTTGGGGAAATGAAGGCAGGTTCATCTACTGCAACGCCATTAACGAGGAAGGGCAACTGGTGGAAGCCTTCAGTCGAGATAATGGAGACACGTTTGTTGTATCTGAAGGTGGGAAGTTTGCCAACACACGTTCAGGTAGTCCAGGAAGTTTGCTCTCTTTAGAAAGCAAGTGGCTGCTCCTCACCCAACCCAGCCTCGCAGGAAGAGATTTGGGAGTGTATGTGAACAAAACGCCATCTGATCCAAAGGCCTGGACTAAACCCTGGATAATCAAGAGAGGACCCAGTGGCCACTCAGACATGGTTTACCTTGGTGACAGCTTTTTTGCGTGTGTATTTGAGACTGGGGAGGATGAAGGTATCGACAATGTTGTCATGAAGATCTTTAACATCTATGACATCTGGCCGAACATAAATGACACAGACGGGTGCAACTGCTCCTGCACAATTATGTAGACTAGTTAGTCTACTCTTGATGTTTCATAAATAAAAATTCATTTCAGCATAACAAGGTTTGTAAATGTTTTAATTTAGGTTGCTTTTATGGTTGCCCAACAGGCCTATAGTCCTTGCTGTTCCCATCACAGTGTCTTCACAACCTTTCTGTGTGTTTTAAACTTTAGATGGGAACAAATTATATACAGTGGAGGAAATAATTATTTGACCCCTCGCTGCTTTTGTAAGTTTGTCCAATGACAAAGAAATGAAAAGTCTCAGAACAGAATCATTTTAATGGTAGGTTTATTTTAACAGTGACAGATAGCACATCAAAAGGAAAACTCAAAAAATGACCCTGTAACAAAAAAGACTAAGTGGCAAAACCCTTGTTTGCAAGCACAGAGGTCAAACGTCTCTTGTAATTGATGAAGTTTGTGCACATTTTAGGAAGAATTTTGGTCCACTCCTCTTTGCAGATCATCTCTAAATCACTAAGGTTTAAAGCAGGGGTCTCAAACTCATGGCCCGGGGGCCAATTGCGGCCCACAGGATGATAATTTGTGGCCCCTGCCTTAATATGAAAATGTAATGTTAATGCGGCCCGCCAGTTTTATATGTAGGGTACTTTGCAGTTTTGTGTGCGAAGCTGAATGAACATACCAATCACAGTGAGGTATATGACTCTTGGGGGCGGGACATCAGCCAGGCTTGATGCAAGCAAACATTTCCACCACCAGTTGAAGCAAACATTTCATTTAGTGGCTAATTGTTGGAATTGGGTGTTGCTGAGGTAGAAAACGATGTTTCTGTCGTTTAGATGAGCCTCTTCCTGTTAAGAAGACATTTCAATCTGAATACAGAATATATAGAAGTCTGAATAAACCACAGTCACATGAGAAATCGAATTATTATATCTTATTTTGTGTTATTTTGTGTTAAATAAAAATAAAGAGATTTGAGGAGATTGAAATACTTTTAACATTGCTTTTCTTGTTGAAAACCTGATGCGGCCCAGCCTCACCCAGACTCTACCTCCAGCCGCCCCCAGCTAAATTGAGTTTGAGACCCCTGGTTTAGAGGCTGTCTCTGTGCAACTTTGAGCTTCAGCTCCTTCCATAGGTTTTCTATTGGATTCAGGTCCGGAGACTGACTAGGCGACTCCATGACCCTAATGTGCTTCTTCTTGAACCACTCCTTTGTTGCCTCCTTTGGTGATTTAATCACCACAGTGAACTACAAGTTCTAAATAACTGTATAAGAGCATAGAATGAAATGTTAAAAGAAACTAGAGCAAGAATAGTCCTGACTGTTTGACCAAAAACAGTTCCAAGTACTAAAAAAACACTTAAAAAGGCAGCAAAACAGGCTTCTTCCACATGTATGTGAAGTCAGGTTCATAATTGAACAGCTCAGATGTGGATAAAGCCCTGCTCCTGTTGTCATTGATCAAAACAATTAAGACACAAGATAACCCAGGAAGTAACGAGGTGAACATATAAGAAACAGTCCTCTAAAAATAAGATCTCAGTTCTTTTTTTTGACCAGCTCTGCCTGCTGACCCTTCCACTGTGGATTTACACTTTTCTCTATGGCTGGACTTTTGGTCTGATTGCTTGTAAGGTCTCAGCATATGTTGGTTACAGCAGTGTTTACAGCAGTCTGATGAATGTGACTGGTTTAAGCATTCAACGCTACCTCATGGTGGTACATCGGAAGAGTTTCCAACAACTACGAAGAAGATTTATCCTGGTTCTGCTCTGGCTGGCTGCTTTGGTTCTGTCCATCCCTTATTTGGTGGTTCAGCAGCTGGTACCGGATCAGCAGTGGACGGACTGCAGAGCTCGATATTCTTCCGAGGCTCAGAGAATGGCTGTGCTAATGACAGAAACTGTGCTTGGATTTGTTTTCTTTGTCATCGTGGCCTTTTCATACATCTGCCTCAAGCGGACGGTTGAGCAGGCAGCCTTTTTCAACAATCCACAGACGACCCGACTGGTTACCAGCATCGTTGTGAGCTTTTTTGTTCTGTGGGCTCCGTACCATATCATAAATGTGACGAGTATGGCAGCTAGTTGGTTCAACATTGAACTCTTGACTTCTTGCACCTACGCAATGAAGATTGCTGTATCTCTAACCTTTGTTAATAGTTGTCTGAATCCACTTCTGTACGCTTTTACTACTTGTAAAGTCTGCACAGTTTGTCAGAAACAGGAACTGCAGGATGTTCTAAGAATGCCACAAACATCAGCTATGTTTTCAACAGCAGAGGTTTCAGGATGGCAGCAGTCAAAATGATGTAATTTATGCCCACAATAGAAAAGTGTTGTCATTTTAAAAGGGGAAAAAAATTGTGCATATCCGTTTCAAAGAAATGTGTCGCAAGAAATTCGACCGAGACCACCTCACTGACATTTATACCATATGCAGAAACCTGAACAATCAAACGGCAAACATGAGCAACAACGGTTTCAATGGTTTCTTCAAGCCCCATATAGATAATCTTGTGAAGAAACTCAGACTGGGTTTCTTTTTTCGAAATAAACTGTGTTTTTCTTTTGAGGCAAAAAAACGACTAGTTACTTCAACATTTCTGTCTATTCTGGATTATGGAGACCTTTTGTATATGAATGCCTCAGCACAGTGTCTTGGTAAGATTGATGTGGTTTATCATGCCTCGCTGAGGTTTATTACTAACTGTAGACCACTGACCCATCATTGTGAACTGTATTCTCGAGTGGGATGGCCTTCTTTGTCCACCAGGAGGTTGGCACATTGGTACACTTTCATTTACAAGGCCATACTTGGATTACTACCCAACTACATCTGTAACTTAATCTCACGGAGAAGTGTAACTTCTCACAGTCTGCGTGCAAACGATCAGTTGTTACTCTGTGGTCCGTTTGCTCGCACTGATCTGGGTAAAAGGGCTTTTGTTCACTCTGCTCCTTCTGCATGGAACAGGCTGCAGGAAAACTGGAAAATAACCGAGCTCATCTCCTTGAATACTTTTAAAACCAAACTGAGAGCCCTTGAGACAGATTCCCTGTGCTGTTACTGCCTTCTGTAATTCTGTACATAACATGTCTGTGTAAGTGAAAAATATATATATATGTTGTAACTGTAACTTTTGCTGCCTCTTGGCCAG
This sequence comes from Aphyosemion australe, assembly GCA_006937985.1. NCBI lineage: Eukaryota > Metazoa > Chordata > Actinopteri > Cyprinodontiformes > Nothobranchiidae > Aphyosemion > Aphyosemion australe. The sequence goes on along the minus strand of SSNS01000103.1, from coordinate 1,357,138 downwards.
GACTCCCTTGAAAATGAGGTTTTTAATCTCAATGGGACCTTCCTGGTTAAATAAAGAATAAATAAATAAAATAAATGTATTTCTGTTGCTGGCAAAAAATGTGACCCACTACAGTTTTAGAAACCAAACTGTGAATTTTGTGTATGACTACTTCTTTATTTTTAATTTTTAAATGGTAAATTGCCTGTATTTGATAAAGCACCTTAGAGTCCTAGAACCCCCCAAGGCACTTTACAACACAGTCAGTCATTCACCCACGCACACACACATTCATTCACACACTGGTGGAGATGAGCTACAATGTAGCCACAGCTGCCCTGGAGCACTGACAGAAGCGAGGCTGGTGCCACAGTCCCTCCGTGTGTATATATGCACTAAAAATGTTATAGCAGTAGAAAAGTTAGCAAAAATTTTGAAACACTTTGTATGACTTAAATCTCCAAAAATCATCAAAGATAAATTGTTAAAATGCAAAAGTCACATAGGTGGTGGTCCCCCTATTTAAAAAGGGGGACCGCAGGGTGTGTTCCAACTACAGGGGGATCACACTCCTGAGCCTCCCTGGTAAGGTCTATTCAGGGGTTCTGGAGAGGAGGGTCCGTCGGATAGTCGAACCTCGGATTCAGGAGGAGCAATGTGGTTTTCGTCCTGGCCGTGGAACACTGGACCAGCTCTATACCCTTGGGGGGGTCCTGGAGGGTGCGTGGGAGTTCGCCCAACCAATCTACATGTGTTTTGTGGATTTGGAGAAGGCGTTCGACCGCGTCCCTCGGGGGACCCTGTGGGGGGTACTCTGGGAGTATGGGGTACCAGGCCCCTTGATACGGGCTGTTAGGTCCCTGTACAACCAGTGTCAGAGCTTGGTCCGCATTGCCGGCAGTAAGTCGGGCTCGTTTCCGGTGAGAGTTGGACTCCGCCAAGGCTGCCCTTTGTCACCGATTCTGTTCATAACTTTTATGGACAGAATTTCTAGGTGCAGCCAAGGTGGTGAGGGGATCCGTTTTGGTG
>SSNS01000103.1:1267809-1355467 GCA_006937985.1 Aphyosemion australe | reverse complement strand
ACACACACAAGCAACATATATAACAAGTAGTGTTTCTATGGCTACATTGTGATTTCTTAGTAGAATTTCTATTTAGTAAGAGATAAACTTTATTGTCTATCTGAGTGACTATAATTAATTCAACATATGAACTAGTAGTAACACATTCTATGTTAAAGAGCAAATTGCAAGTTAAAGACTCCCATGAACAAATGTTTAGAGAAACCTAATAGGAACTCATTCTAAATAAAAATGTACACATACATAAATTATTTAGGCTTTTAGAGTAATTTTTGTGAGAAAAATGTTTTTTTTTCTGTCAAACCAACTGACGTAAGCAGAGGGAGTCCTGTTAGCTTAATCCAGAGACAAATATGGATTCTAATGCGGCTCTGACACAGAGGAAACTTTTATTGTTTATAATTTTACTTATGGTAGACCAAAACCATAAAAATGTGAGTCTGGTGCACGTCTCAGAGAGCAGAGACAAGTCAGAGGGAGAAATGATTGGCCAAAGAAGAGAAATTGAGCTGTGATGTGAGGAGAAGCAGTGGGGGAGCAGCAGGTGTCTTGGTGAGTTTACGATGTTGGCTTAAACTCGTGTACCAACATCACAATATTGTACAGATTAATATGTACCAAACAATTAAAATAGTATCGGTCAGTTAATATAACATTAATACTTAACAATAATAAACAAATGAGCGTTTGTCAGCTGTCTCATACTCGTTAATATCCGTTCACATAACGTAGTTTAGCACTTTAGAGAGAGAGAGAGCACCTGTGATCCGGTTCTGGAGGTGCTGCACGCTGCTGTGAGCTGAATCCGATCCAAAGACAGCTCGACTGGCTCGCTGGTATTTATTAAGAGCAGCACATCCTCTCCTGGAGGTCCTTTGTGGCATTTCTGATCTGGATCCGACCCAGAAAGCATCTCAACTGGCCCGCTGAGCGGCACATCTTTTCTGGTGGTTTCACAGAAAATATTTATTTTTCACCTAATATTTTAGTTTTTGTCCTCTCCCTGGGCTGCCACCTTATCGTGGTGGAGGGGTTTGAGTGTCCCAATGATCCTAGGAGCTAAGTTGTCTGAGGCTTTATGCCTCTGGTAGGGTCACCCATGGCAAACAGGTCCTAGGTGAGGGATCAGACAAAGTGCAGCCCAAAGACCCCTTATGATGAATAAAATGAATGGAACCAGTGTTCCCTCGCCCGGACGCGGGTCACCGGGGCCCCCCTCTGGAGCCAGGCCTGGAGTTGGGGCACGCTGGCGAGCGCCTGGTGGCCGGGCTTTCACCCATGGAGCCCGGCCGGGCATAGCCCGAAGAGGAGACGTGGGTCCCCCTTCCCATGGGCCCACCACCCGTGGGAGGGGCCAAAGGGGTCGGGTGCGATGTGTAAAGGGCGGTAGCCGAAGGCAGGGACCTTGGCGGTCTGATCCTCGGCTACAGAAGCTAGCTCTTGGTACGTGGAATGTCACCTCTCTGGTGGGGAAAGAGCCGGAGTTGGTGTGTGAGGTTGAGAGGTTCCGACTAGATATAGTTGGACTCACCTCAACGCATGGCTCTGGCTCTGGAACCAGTTTCCTTGAGAGGGGTTGGACTCTCTACCACTCTGGAGTTGCTCCCACTGAGAGGCGCCGAGCAGGGGTGGGCATACTTCTTGCCCCCCATCTTGGTGCCTGTACGTTGGGGTTTACCCCGGTGAGCGAGAGGGTAGCCTCCCTCCGTCTTCGGGTGGGGGGACGGGTCCTGACTGTGGTTTGTGCTTATGCACCAAACTGCAGCTCAGACTACCCACCCTTTTTGGAGTCCCTGGAGGGGGTGCTGGAAAGCGCTCCTTCGGGTGACTCCCTCGTTCTGCTGGGGGACTTCAATGCTCACGTGGGCAACGACAGTGAGACCTGGAGAGGTGTGGTTGGGAGGAACGGCCCCCCTGATCTGAACCCGAGTGGTGTTCTGTTGTTGGACTTCTGTGCTCGTCATGGATTGTCCATAACAAACACCATGTTCAAGCATAAAGGTGTCCATATGTGCTCTTGGCACCAGGACACCTTAGGCCGCAGGTCGATGATCGATTTTGTTGTCGTTTCATCTGATCTGCGGCCGCATGTCTTGGACACTCGGGTAAAGAGAGGGGCGGAGCTGTCAACTGACCACTACCTGGTGGTGAGTTGGCTTCGATGGTGGGGGAGGATGCCGGTCAGACCTGGCAGACCCAAACGTGTTGTGAGGGTCTGCTGGGAACGTCTGGCAGAGTCTCCCGTCAGAAGGAGCTTCAATTCCCACCTCCGACAGAACTTCGAACACGTCCCGGGGGAGGCGGGGGACATTGAGTCCGAATGGACCATGTTCCGTGACTCCATTGTCGAGGCGGCTGACCGTAGCTGTGGCCGCAGGGTGGCCGGTGCCTGTCGTGGCGGCAATCCCCGAACCCGCTGGTGGACACCGGCGGTTAGGGATGCTGTCAAGCTGAAGAAAGAGTCCTATCAGGTCTTTTTGGCCTGTGGGACTCCGGAGGCAGCTGATAGGTACCGGCAGTCCAAGCGGAATGCGGCTCGGGTGGTCGCAGAGGCAAAAACCCGGGCGTGGGAGGAGTTCGGTGAGACCATGGAACAAGACTTCCGTACGGCTTCGAGGAGATTCTGGTCCACCATCCGGCGTCTCAGGAGGGGAAAGCAGTGCACTACCAACACTGTTTACAGTGGGGAGGGTGTGCTGCTGACCTCGACTCGGGACGTTGTGAATCGGTGGGCCGAGTACTTCGAAGACCTCCTCAATCCCACCGGCACGTCTTCCAGGATGGAAGCAGAGTCTGGGGATTTTGGGTTGGGCTCTGCAATCTCTGGAGCTNCACACACACACAAGCAACATATATAACAAGTAGTGTTTCTATGGCTACATTGTGATTTCTTAGTAGAATTTCTATTTAGTAAGAGATAAACTTTATTGTCTATCTGAGTGACTATAATTAATTCAACATATGAACTAGTAGTAACACATTCTATGTTAAAGAGCAAATTGCAAGTTAAAGACTCCCATGAACAAATGTTTAGAGAAACCTAATAGGAACTCATTCTAAATAAAAATGTACACATACATAAATTATTTAGGCTTTTAGAGTAATTTTTGTGAGAAAAATGTTTTTTTTTCTGTCAAACCAACTGACGTAAGCAGAGGGAGTCCTGTTAGCTTAATCCAGAGACAAATATGGATTCTAATGCGGCTCTGACACAGAGGAAACTTTTATTGTTTATAATTTTACTTATGATAGACAAAAACCATAAAAATATGAGCCTGCTGCACGTCTCAGAGAGCAGAGACAAGCCAGAGGGAGAAACGATCGGCCAAAGCAAAGAGATTGAGCTATGATGTGAGGAGGAGCAGCGGGGGATCCAGCAGGTGTCTTGGTGAGTTAACGATGCTTAACGATGTTAAAGTGAGAGCCTTTTGAAGTTTTGCAAAGACAAGAGCCTCTTTTATAAAACAATGCCGCCAATTTGTCGCAACGTCGAAGCGGCATCAGGGAGCGTTAGGTCGTTTATGAGCTCAGACCGTGGCGGTTATGTTGCGCAATCATGTCCGTTTTATAAAATATTACGCGATGGCGCCATAAAGGGGGTATGGGGGCGGTCTCTGCACTGTCACGGAATTCCGTGTATCTTGGCCATAACTTGCTTTTTATTGCGATCGAAGCCGCGCTCCTTAAGTTTTTATTTTAACAACCAGCTACAGGTGTGTCTTCCACCATCCCTGTGAGCTGTCAGATGATCTGAGCTGCAGATCTAACGGAGAGAAGCTCCCGGAGCACCGCATCGGTCCAGTTTATCATCTCAGCTGGTTCTGTTTACAAAAGTGAAACTTAAGCGCGTGTTTATTTTCATTTTTAATATAGTTCCCGGCCGGAGCGCAGCATTAATTCATCACATGGTCATGACACCTCCCTCTGTTGCGCCAACGCTTAATGTGCGTGTATAGGACCGGCAAAGCCACAATATTACCGCAATATTACTATCAAGCATGGCGGCACAAATGCTGCAAAATTCCCGCAACGTGATACTGCCATGGCGCGTTCATAAGAAACACGTTGCGGTAATATTGAGCTGATTTGCCGGCATGGTGTGTCTTATAAAAAGGGCTAAGAGGAAAATTGTTGTTGCTCTAACATTTGTGAACAGTTGTGTGAATCCACTCTTGTATGCCTTTAACTCTCAAAACGTTTGCAGAGTTTGCCAAAAACAGAAACTGTTGCAGCAGAGCCAAGGCATTCCCTTAAAGGCCCCGTGTGGAATATTCATAGAAATCATGGTAAAAATGCAACTCCTTAGCACCATGCAGTTCAGAGTAAGTATAGTAGCTGCGGTGGCCCACTCAAAAAGGCAACAACCTCCAGCATTCACTCCAGGTCAGTTCTTTATAAATAGCATGAGGCCCAGCAGAGGATGTACTTCCTGAGGCAGCTGAAGAAATTCAACCTGCCAGCACAGTCGATGAGGCAGTTCTACACCGCAGTCATCAAGTCCATCCTCACCTCTTCAATCACTGTGTGGTGCGCTGGAGCCACCACCAGGGTCAAGAAGAGGCTGCAGCGTGTTGTACGCTCTACTGAGAAGGTCATTGGCTGCCAACTCCCCTCCATACAGGACCTGTACACCTCCAGGACATTGAGGCGTGCAGGTCGGCTCACAGCTGACCCAACTCACCCTGGACACTGTCTCTTTGACCCGCTCCCATCTGGCAGGAGGTTCAGATCCATTCGGACCAGAACCTCTCGCCACAAGAACAGTTTCTTCCCCTCTGCTGTTGGACTCATGAATGTCAATCCTAGGGCTGCCCACTCCAGTCGCTTGGTCCCAGTCACATGACCCGGTGTTGTGTTTGTACCTGAAGCTGATCCACTCTGATTAGTACCTGCACTGTGTATATAGTAGCTGCTTCTTTAATTATTGCCACTTTTTATAATAATTATTTTATCATGAGTATATTATTACTTCTTATATTTGCTTATCTCTTGTTTTTTATCTTTCTTTTTGCACCAAGTACCACAGCAATTTCCTAATGTTGTGATTTCTCGCACATATGGCAATAAAACCCTTCTGATTCTGATATGTGAGAAGGAGGATCTTAAAATCTATTCTGAATTTAACAGGCAGCCAATGTAGGGAAGCTAAAACAGGAGAGATGTGATCTCTGTTTTTAATTCTCATTCGAACTCTAGCTGCAGCATTTTGGACCAGCTGAAGACTTTTGACTACATTCTGTGGACCTCCTGATAGTAATGAATTGCAGAAATCCAACCTTGAGGTAATTAATGCATGAACCAGTTTTTCAGCATCACTCCTGGAAAGGATGCTTCTAATCTTAGCAATATTCTGGAGGTGGAAAAAGGAAATCCTACAAACCTGTTTAACGTGGGATTTGAATGACATGTCCTGGTCAAAAATTACACCGAGGTTCTTTACTTTGTTCTCAGAGGCTAATTTAATGCTGTTCAGATCAGGTGAATGACTAAGCAGTTTCTGAGGTTCTGGTCCAAAGATGATAACTTCAGTCTTGTCTGGATTTAACTGCAGAAAGTTTAGAGTCATTCAGATTTTTATGTCTTCAAGACAAGCCTGTAGTCTACCTAACTGATTAGGTTCATCAAGGTTAATGGATAAATATAACTGAGTATCATCAGCACAACAGTGGATGTTTATTCCATGCTGTCTAATGATTTTGCCGATTGGAAGCATATATATATATATATATATATATAGTGAAAAGTATTGGTCCAAGCACTGACCCCTGTGGTACTCCACAAGTAACCCTAGAGTATGAAGATTTCTTATTTACAGGAACAAAAAGAAATATTTTATTATTAAACTCCAGCAGGTCTAGAGATTTAATCACCACAGTGAGCTAAACGTTCTAAATAACTGTATAATAACATAAAGAGCATGGAATGAAATGTTAAAACTAACTAGAGCAAGAAAATTCCTGATGGAATTACTTTTACCAAACACAATGCAAGAGAGAGAATACTTAAAAAAAAAGACTTCTGACCATGCAATAAAAATGGCAGCAAAACCGGCTTCTTCCACATGATATGTGAAGTCAGGCTTATAATTGAACAGCTCAAATGTAGATAAAGCTCTGCTCCTGCTGTCATTGATCAATACAAAGTAAGACAAAACATAACCCAGGTAGTAACAAGGTGAACATATAAAAGAACTGGGTAACACTTTACAATAAGGGTCCTTTTATTAACGTTACTTAGTGCATTATTAAGCATTAATAAACTATTAAATAAAGTATTAAAAACAGCTTAATGTTAATGTTGATATTAAGTAATGCATTACTAAGCAGACTCCCCCCAACCCTTTGTCCTAACCTTAAGGACACTTAAAATTTAACAATACATTAAGAAAGGGTTCATTTGTTTATTAATGCTTAATAATGCACTAGGTAACATTAATAAAGAGACCCTTATTGTGAAGTGTTACCAAGAACAGTCCTCTAAAAATAAGATCTCAATTCCTTTGCATCAGCGTCAGTATTTCCTTTTTCTGACGTAGCTTTCTGACTGCAGTGAAGCGACACTTCAGCTTCTATAAGAGGCTGTTCACCACCATTAGCTGCACAGAGCACAACCCCACCAGCAAGACACAACATGGATCAACCTAATTCCACTATGGAGACATACAACATCTCCTCTTCTACAGGACTTCTTCCTCATCCTAAATGGCACGCTGGCCAGCTGGTTCCTGCTGTGATGTACTCCCTCTACTTCCTTGTTGGAGTTCCTGGAAACGTTGCTGTAATTATCCTCAGACCTAACTGGCAGCATCTATCCAGTCTGAGCCAAAGTTTGCTAATGAATCTGGCCGTCTGTGACCTGCTCTGCCTGATGACCCTTCCTTTTTGGATTTATGCTTTTCTCTTCAGCTGGACTTTGGGCCTGGTGACCTGCAAGCTTTTAGCATATGTAGTGACCTGCGCCGTTAATGGCAGCCTGATGACTGTGACTGGATTAAGCATTCAGCGCTACCTGATGGTGGTGCACCGTAAGAGGTGCCAACAAGTACTAAGAAGACTTGTGTTGATTCTGCTGTGGCTGGTGACTTTTATCCTGTCCATCCCTGCTTTGGTGTTTCATCAGGTGGTGACGGTTCAACAGTGGCAGATCTGCCAATATCAGTTTTCTTCAAATGCCCAATGGTTAGCCTCTCTGATGACAGGAACCGTGTTTGGATTTCTTTTTCTTTTTCTTGTGGCATTTTCATACCTTCGACTCAAGAGGACGGTTAGCCAGTCAACTTTTTTCAACAATCCACAGACGAGCCGACTGGTTACCAGAATCATTGTGAGCTTTTTTATCCTGTGGGTTCCATACTACACTATTCTTGTGTTGGGTGTGGCAGGCATTTGTCTCAACAACGAGAGTCTTAAGATGTTCCATATAAACACATGGAACGTTGTTGTAGGAGTTATATATGTGAGCAGTTGCCTGAATCCGTTTCTGTATGCATTCACTTCTTGCAAAATATGCACCGTTTGTCAAAAAGATGAACCAATGCAGCAAATGAGAAGTATTCCCCAAACAGCAGGTATTTGTACAAGTGCAGAACTCTTGTAAAGACAGTGATGTCATTTTTGCTACAGAACATGAAAATATCATGACATCTATGGTGAACAGTTTCATTTATTCAAGTTAGCTGCATGTCCTGTTTATTGTTTTATAGGCTGTATATAAAAGTGTTTCATGTGGCTTTATGATTTTTTTGCATTGCATATGATAAAGTTGTGTTTTTGCATTCAGCCCAATTAAATTAATGCACAATGAGGAAAGGGAAAAAGAGTTTGTATTTAAAATATATGATTCAATCAAATTCTATTTTATATTAGAAAAATGCTAAATCTGTAAACACACCTCAACACCAAAACACATGTCTCTGTTATTTAAACTCATGCACTTAATTGTCAAATGATATGTGGAATTACTTATTTAATGCATTCAGTTTGGGCTGTTTTATATGTTGTTACATCTTCCTGTTTCTGTTCCTGGTTCCTCCACCAACAAGAACTCGGCACCATCAAACCATCAACCAGATGGGGGCTGCTGAAGCTTCATTTAGTGCTTCATTCAATCAAGCTTATATAGCGACATCTGCTGGTGGAGTTGAAACATGACAGCCAAGTCATCATAATAGCAAACATTGTGTCTAACCTGTACAATAAATATTTGGATTGTATATTTTATGACTCTGCTGTTCTTGATTATTTCTAATCATGATTCTCACCCAGTGTGACCCTGGCTTAAGCTCATTTACACACCATAAGTAAAGTGTATTTATATAGCACTTATCACAGAAAGAAAAAGCACAAAGTGCTTCACAAACGTTTTCTGTCTTTACATCACTTCTCACCTTGTTTATCACCCCTTGGTTTGGTTCTCTGAGTGATCCTAAGGTTTTCCATCATTAAAGTTTGTTTTTAAAACGTTTTCCAGGATCAAGAGTTATTTCTTGTGGTTTCATCTCAATTTACAAGAGTTAGCCTGCACACAGTGGAGGAAATAATTATTTGACCTCTCACTGATTTTGTAAGTTTGGCCAATGACAAAGAAATGAAAAGTCTCAGAACAGTATCATTTTAATTAGGGGGCGGGAATAGATAAGTTTTTATCAATATCAATGGCATTGTCGATTCTGTCTATCAATCCAATTCCCTTATCAATTCCCGAGTAGTTCAATAGGTGGCAGAATATTAATCGCACACAGTTTCCTGCATTATAACTGTCAGTGTATTTATGATAATCAATTGTACCTGGTATTGTTTGGAAAAATCATTCCAAATGTTTTCCTTTATGCTCCTTGTGAAGGCAGAGTCATCTTCTTGCTGTAGTTTTTGCATGATGGGAAAAATCTCACTTCACAATATTACATGCTTATGAATTATTGCTTTATGAAGGTAAAAAGATGAAGTGGAATAAATCTACCAACATTTTCATTTTCAAGAATTTTGTTTAGTTTTGTTGTTTTTATTTGAATATTTTCCTGTCCTGTCGGTCTCTGATCTTCCTACTTCTCCTCAATCCACAAGAAAAAACTGTTTCCTGGCTTCCTCCTGATTCACCTCGAGTTACGTTTGAACTACACAGGTCAAATTAATCTACTGGCTGAAAAACAGTGGAGTGTGCGCTGGCGGCACAAATCAAATTAACGTTTCAAATACCATCAACTGTCTTAAGGATTTACTATTAGTTCAGAAAAACTCTAGTCCAGGTTTGAAGAGTCTAAGTGTTGTAGTTTTATAATTAGAGCAGAGGAAAGATGCTCTGGGTAAACTAGTTGAACTCTTTCTGACTCTGAAACTAAAAAACAGAACCATCTTCAGCTTCATCTGATACGTCTTGTTTAGTTTTTGTGATATTTTAATTTTTGTTCTTGAGTAAGAGATAGATAATCACATCAACAAGCAACCTTTGAGATGATGCATATTTAGGGGTAGTGCTCAGAACTTTTAGCCTGGCAGCCATCCTATATATGTGAATATATAGTCTGGCCACGAACCATTGATGGCTGTCAGTCATGAGGCGGGATCTACGGTTGTCTTTCAAAATGTCAGCACGCAATTGGATAGCGCTAAGACCAATCAGAGTAATGAACAACGTGACGTAATCACAGCGACGGAAAAGCGGGACGCAGTAATGGCGTCTAACATCAATGATTTCTGTCGTTTTTGTATGAAAAACATGTAAATATCAGGTGTACTGGGACATTGCACTACTTAGTTTGATAAAAATAAGAAGCCGCTAAGTATATCAGACAATCCAATGTTGATGACAAAGCCATTTCAAACGAACGTGTTTCCTGCGCCGCCGCCATGTTGCTTGGGTTCGCGGCCGCAGCGCTGAAGTCATCGGCTACTCCCGCTCTGTGATTGGCCCACAATATAGAGCGTTGTGATTGGCCCAACCAAAACTATAGCGAGCTGTGATTGGACAGCCACAGGCAGCGAGGGTTCCTATGAAGCGTACCTAGACCAAACTCTGCAAAGCAAGAATTTGGTCTAGTTCACTAGGCTACAGAACTTTTACTAATTTGGCGACTTGAGTAACCTACCAAGATGTTTTTGCTGAAGGAGGCTGTAGTTCTCCTGTGGTACGAGCAGAGAGCCCTGAGAGCGAGCTTGTGATGAATGCGTTTTTACCGCTCAGGCGGTGCGGAGCAGCTGGGGAAACGCATATCAACGATGGACGGGATGAGAATGACGTAACACCGGTGCACAAAGGTGCAGGTTTCACTGAACAACAGGAGAGGGAGGGGGAGAGGGGAAACACAGCGAGTGAAACACGTGAGGGACCAGACTGTTAATAAAGTTTTTAGCAAAACTGCAGGAAAGTTTGTGTGTTAAAACATCCACATCCCCCAACTGTTCACATTCACCAAAAGATGACCAGTCCAGTTCGTTGACACACACACACGAACGCACATAGGCGCGCGCGCACACACATACACACGCACGCACTCACAGTTTACCTTTTAAACCCCAGAACAGCGGCGAGTGGGAACCGAACCGGCGGATGGAGAGAGCGGCAGCGGGCAGGACGTAGGACGAAGCAGGGAGGAGGGCGGCGGGGGTGTTACGCTATAGGTTAGGTAAAGTTAAAGTCCCAAGTCATCATCACACAATGGTGAAATTACATCTCCGCATTTGACCCATCCCCATGGTGTGGAGCGGTGAGCTACAGCTGTGGCCGCGCTCGGGAACTATTTGGTGGTTTAACCCCCCAATCCAACCCCTTAGTGCTGAGTGTCAAGCGAGGAGGCATTGGGTCCCATTTTTTCAAGTCTTTGGTATGACCCGACCGGGAATCGAACCCCGATCTCCAAGTCCTGGGGCGGACACTCTACCACTAGGTCACCGGAGCTGGTAACATAGAATCGTTTTTCTTCGCTTTTCTACGATGATTGGCTTAAACTTCTTCACCACGCTGCTGAGTCGTGTTGTCAGACATGAGTACCACACGTGCATATTTCCTACAGAACTCACGTGTCCGCAGCTTTTTGCGTAGTTTAGAGGGGTGAGTCGTACCAGCGTAATTACCCAGCAAACATTCGGACGTCGAATGGACGTCGAAACGACGTCAGTCCGAGACGTCCCGTCATGGTTGAAAAATAGTTGAACCGACGTCTTTTCTGGACGTGCATTACATGTGTTTTCTCGTCGTGAATTACGTCTTTCGCGCACCTTATTTGAGTTTAATGACCGTCAGTGAACGTCTGAGCTACACAGTAAAATAAAATGTAGTTTTTACATTTATTAATAATTATAAAATCATAAATAGAATACTTCGTTTTACCGATTGTCAATGTTAATCTTTGTCCCAGCCTGGTTCGAACCCGGGTCCTCTGCGTGGAAGTCAGATGACTCACTAGTTGAGCTATTCCTTTGCCGTGTGAATGATGATAAAAAGTGGATCTTCTAATTAATTGTCAAAATAACAATTATACATATAACTGTAGGCATGTACAAATGTATCTGAATGGACTTTGGGACATGTTCTGTTACATATTTGTTTATACCGTCCTACCGAAACCATTTTGGGCCGTGGACACGACGTCGCCGCCGGACCAATATTTGCTGGAATCTTATGTTGAAATACACGTAACTAACTGTCCAAATAACATTTAACTGTAGGCATGTACAAATGTATCTGAATGGACTTTTAGGAAATATTCTTTTACATTTTGTTTACAAATTTGGCCCGTCCTACCGCGACCATTTTTTGGACGTGGACTTGGCGTCAGACCAATGTTTGTTGGGTAGATGCCAAATTGCGTACTTGCTACGCAAAATGCGTACAGGTTGGCAGGTCTGCTGACAGCTTGACCAAAAACAGTTCCAAGTACTAAAAAAATACTTCTGACCATGCAATAAAAAATGGCAGCAAAACAGGCTTCTTCCACATGTCTGTGAAGTCAGGCTTATAATTGAACAGCTCAAATGTGGATAAAGCTCTGCTCCTGCAGTCATTGATCAATACAAAGTAAGACACAGCATAACCAGGTAGTAACAATGCTAGGTTCATTTTAACAGTGACAGATAGCACATCAAAAGGAAAATTCAAAAAATGACATTAAATAAAAGATAGACACTGATTTGCATTTCATTGAGTGAAATAAGTATCATGCCGTACCATATCATAAATGTGATGAGTATGGCAGCTAGTTGGTTCAACATTGAAAGCCTCTTGAATTTTTGCACCTACGCAATGAAAATTGCTGTATCTCTAACCTTTGTAAATAGTTGTCTGAATCCACTTCTGTACGCTTTTACTACTTGTAAAGTCTGCACAGTTTGTCAGAAACAAGGAACTGCCACAGAATATTCTAAGAATGCCACAAACATCAGCTATGTCTAAAACAGCAGAGGTTTCAGGATGACGACAGTCAAAATGATGTAATTTATGCCCACAATAGAGAAGTGTTGTCATTTTTAAAGGGGAAAAAATTGTGCATATCCTTTTCAAAGAAATGTGTTTCACACGAAATTTGACCGAGACCACCTCACTGACATTTATACCATATGCAGAAACCTGAACAATCAAACGGCAAACATGAGCAACAACGGTTTGAACTCAGTTTTGGTACATTTTACTTACGTCTCACACGTATGTAGCCCCGATCCTTTTTAGGCTTCTGCCTTGACAGCCAGAGGCTGAAAGACTACACGACCTTTTAAATGCTAGTATTTTTAATTTTTAAATTGTAAACTGCCTGTATTTGATAAAGCGCCTCAGAGTCCTAAACCCCCCCAAAGCGCTTTACAACACAGTCAGTCATTCACCCACGCACACACACATTCACACACTGGTGGAGATGAGCTACAATGTAGCCACAGCTGCCCTGGAGCACTGACAGAAGCGAGGCTGAACACCGGTGCCACAGTTCCTCCGTGTGTTTATGTGCACTAAAAATGTTATAGAAGTAGAAGAGTTTGACAAAATTTTGAAACACTATGACTTAAATCTCCAAAAATCATCAAAGATAAATTGTTAAAATGCAAAAGTCACATAAAGACCATCTATAACTTGAGCTGATTTTGTGTATTGAAGTGAAAGTCAGCATTCATAGTAATAAAAGTTCACTGAAACAAACTGGAACAATGAACAGACAAAACACAAAGGACTGACAGGGTTTAAATACATGAGGACAAGTGATTGGGGTAATGAGAGGCAGGTGGGACCAATAGGGTATTCTGCAGATGACGTCACCACGCAAAGGCTTCTGGGTAGGGTCATACTTACAAGCCGCATTTGACAATAGAAAATATGCATTTTCAGAGCGCTTTGACATCGATGTGAAGGCATAAAATGGAGGAAGTTGTTTTGACGGAGAAAAACACACGAGAGAGCTTTTCTTGATGGTGACCCTGCTAATTATCGATCACCAGAACTGAAGCGCCAGCTCAAATGTCACGGTGAAAGTAAAAACTAACTCCCGCTAGCAGCGTTGTTGTTTTAAACACCATTATTCCCATCACTGCTCCTTCTTGAGTAATATAAAAATAAGTTCATTACTCACAGTGCTCAAGTAACTTTTTCTCAAGGTAGTTTTTTAACTGTCAGGTTATCATTTGTGTCCCTACTTTTTATATTCCACTCACCTCTGGTCAAAAGCCTTTTCTGTGGACGTGCTGTTTGGCCGAGACGTTCAGCTGGATCCCTCCGTTAACACCGCTGCCTCTAACTCTCCGTTAACAACGCTGCGTCCTGCATTAATTCTCCTCCGCTGCTGCTCCTCCTGGATAACTCAATGCCTGAGAGCGTCACTAGGACCAGCGGCTGGTCAATCTCGGATGTAGGACTTTTCCCTCCGGGAAGATGTAAGGAACAAATATACGTGCTTTTCTTGGTCTGCTCCACACAGTTAAAATCCACTCGTCCACATAATGGCCTGTATTTGTATAGCGCCTTCTTAGGGTTCTACAACCCCCCAAGGCGCTTCACAACACAATCAGTCATCCACTCATTCACACACACAGTCACACGTTGGTGGGGATGAGCTACATCGTAGCCACAGCTGCCCTGGGGTGCAGTGACATAGGCGAGGCCTGCCGTACACCGGCGCCACCGGTCCCTCCGACCACCACCAGCAGTCAAGGCGAGTAAAGTGTCTTGCCCAAGGACACAACAACAGCGACAGACTGAGTGGGACGCGAACCTGTGAACTTCCGATTGCAAGGCGGCCACTTAACTCCTCTGCCACCATCGCCCACATAAAAACTACCACCACTTTGCTTCTTCTGTCTTTAGCTTAGCCCGTGTCGCTTTCCAGCTGTTTCATGTGGTTCGTGGTCGCGGACTTTACCGGCTTTAGAAAAGGGATAAAAAGTCCTCTCTGACATCCGATCTGGGCATCTAGAGTCTGATTAGCACCTTCCCCAGCAGCAGCGCTTAGTTCCTTGCTGTTTGAAAATCTTTAGGAGACAAAAAAGTAACTTTAGTCAGATCAGAGCAACTCAGACCCATAGAAATCCATTATAACTGCCCGCTTACTTGTATGACCCTGCGACCCAGAGTGCCTTGCGACATTACGTCACGATCTATTTTTAGCCACTCTAGAAAGCTCTATTAACATGAACACAAGACTGAACAGAAACTGGGGAGACGAGACAGAACGTGACAGGAGGCAGGGCCAGGGAGAAAATTCTTTACCGACTGTAGTCCCCGCTGTACACTCCACCTCCCTCTGCTCCCCACTCGTCTAAACCTGGGCTAACATCAGAATTTAACCATAAGCCCTATCAAACAGAAAAGTCTAGTCTAGTCCTAAAAGTAGACAAGGTGTCTGCCTCACGGACTAAAGCTGGGAGCTGGTTCCACAGTAGAGGAGCCTGATAGCTAAAAGATCTGCCTCCCATCCTACTTTTAGATATTCTAGGAACCACCAGTAAACCTGCAGTCTGAGAGCAAAGTGCTCTGTTAGGAACATATGGAACAATCAGATCGCTGATGTATGATGGAGCATGGTTATTAACTCCTTCACTGCCATTGACGACTTTAGTCATTATTTGAAATCCAACCGCTCACTGCCATTGACGATTATAGTCGTCAATTGCATTTTTTTACGGGGTTGGCGTCGGAACGAGCCCCCGCACCATGAGAACAAACATCACATGTCTAAAGCGGATCTTCATCCGTGTATGTCACACATCACGTGATCAGGAAGTGGAAAATCAATGAATTAGGAGTTTGTTTTGGGCCGCTGCGCCAACCAGAAATGCTTCTGCAGCTCACGCTTCGGCAACAGTTGTTTTCAGAGGCTAATTTAATGCTGCTCAGATCAGGTGGTTGACTAAGCAGTTTCTGAGGTTCTGGTCCAAAGATGACAACTTCAGTCTTGTCTGGATTTAACAGCAGAAAGTTTAGAGTCATCCAGAGTTTTATGTCTTCAAGACAAGCCTGTAGTCTACCTAACTGATTAGGTTCATCAGGGTTTATGGATAAATATAACTGAGTATCATCAGCATAACAGGGTAAGTTTATCCCATGCTGTCTAATGATTTTACCAATTGGAAGCATATATATATAGTGAAATGAATTGGTCCTAGCACTGAACCCTTTGGTACTCCACAAGTAACCCTAGAGTATGAAGAAGATTTCTCATGTACATGAACAAACAGAAATCTGTCAGACAGATAAGATTTTAACCAACCTAGCGCTGTTCCTTTGATCTCTACAACATGTTGGAGTCTTTCTAAGAGAATGTTGTTATCGACTGTGTCAAATGCAGCACTGAGGTCCAACAAGACCAGGATAGACACCAGATTCTTATCTGAGGCCATGAGAAGATCATTTGTAACTATAGGTGCTTTTGGACTGTAGGAACCTTTTGTAGCTCCTATAACCTTTTTAGGAACCAGCCCGTTTTTTCACTAATGTGGTTTCAGTGCTGTGATACGCTCTAAAACCTGACTGAAATTCCTCGAACAGATCATTAGTGTTTAGATGCTCACATACTCGATTAGCCACTATTTTCTCAAGGACTTTAGATTAAAATGGAAGGTTAGATATTGGTCTATAATTCATTAAGTCATCTGTCATTAAGACAACAGGAAGAAACCTTCAACAGAACCTTTTGACACTTCCTCCTTTTCTGTTTTCTTTGTCTTTTCTGAGTGGCCCTAAATGCCACTGTATTAAAAACAATGGTGTCTGTTTTGCATATTAATAATTAATTTTCTAGGAAACCACATCCCACATGAGGACTGGTCTGGGCCAGATCTGGCATTAAACTTGTCTAATTTCTTGTAAGACAAATATATGTGAGCCAGGTCCAGCTATGATGGGGTTGTTTATGTAAAAACATTCAACACATAGCTGTGGTTTTGTTATGTAGCCCAAATTAGCCCTCTACTAATTATGTTAAAGGCAAAAAAGATGTTACTTCCAATGAACTTACAGAAGTTTTTTGTTTTGATTCCAAGTGATGGAAAACATAGAAAGAAGTCTGAGTTTAAGAGAATATTTGTACGAACAACATTAAAACAAATGTGTATTTCAGTATATGGAGTAAAATTATGGAATAACTTGGATGAAGACTTGAAAAAATGTTCAACTACTGATCAATTTAAGAAAGTTTATAAAGACAAAACGATAAAATCCTATTATTTGATAAGTTAATGACGGTGGATATTGATATGATTTAATTGTGATATTGGGTGCACAGAAAAGAAAGATGTATGCTTGGTTGTATTTAAGGCCATTTTGTAAATTGTTCTGTATTCAGTAGAAGGGGTAGGTTATATAAGATTTTTCTTCTTCCTCCCCTTTTTTCACTTGGAAGAATTGTGTTGATTCTTGTATTGAGAATTAGTGATGAATGACATTTGCCAAGTGGAAATAAACTGTCAAACTGTCAAATATGTTGATGCAGAAAGCTTTGTGATTTTTTCATGTGTGAGCAAACCAGATCTGGGTTAACACGGGCCTGTAATTCTTTGTTTTGTCAGCCATGTTTGCTGTTGGTGTGACTGGCACCTGCCAGGAATGAGTTGTGTTTCAAAGAAACTGTTTGTGTTATAATTGCTAGATTGCAGATGGTACAAAATGCAGCTGCAAGGTTCATTTATGGGGTGAAAAAATGGGAACATATATCTCCTGCTTTGAATGCTCTACGGTGGCTGCCAGTGAAATATTGCATTGAAATGAAAATCCTTGTTTATGTTTTCCAGTCACTTGCAGGACTAACGCCACCATATCTTTCTGAACTCTTAATAAGATATGTTCCAAAAAGACCTCTCCGCTCTGCAGATTGTGATCTATTGGTTGAGCCTAGGTTTAACCGTAGGTCCCGGGGCGAGCGAGCATTTGCAGTCCGGGCCCCAAGACTTTGGAATAAACTACCTCTAGATATCAAACGCTCATCTAGTGTTAGAAGTTTTAAAGCTAAACTCAAGCAGTATTTTAAATCTATTTAAATACTTGGCAGTTTTATTTATTCTTTTATTATCTAAAACCCTGGAACGTTTGTATCCATTTTATTATTTTAGGTGTTATTTGTTTGATCTTATTTTTTAAATGTGTATTTTATTGCTTTGGGTAGTTTTATGGTTTTTTATTGTTGCTTTCATTTTTAATATATGTGTTTTATTACTTTATCATGTATTGCACATTGGGCAGCCTTGATTGGTTGTAGTATGGTGCATTATAAATAAATAAATGAAATGAAATGAAATGAAATAAAGAGAAACAAATTGTCAGAAGATATTTCCTTATTTTGTTCTGTAACTGACCATTTGACCTCAAGTTACATTTTTAAAAATATAATTCTTGCTTGTCAAATAAAACATGTAGTATAAGAGATGGAAGCTTTATATTTTTCTTATTTCTTTTCCCCTTAATTGAACAATATTTTTTAATCATTAAATTCCAGCAGGTCTAGATATTTAATCACCACAGTGAACTAAAAATTCTAAATAACTGTATAATAACATAAAGAGCATAGAATGAAATGTTAAAACAAACTAGAGCAAGAATAGTCCTGATGGAATTACTTTTACCAAACACAATGCAAGAGAGCCAAATACTAAAAAAATACTTCTGACCATGCAATAAAAAATGGCAGCAAAACAGGCTTCTTCCACATGTCTGTGAAGTCAGGCTTATAATTGAAACGCTCAAATGTAGATAAAGCCCTGCTCCTGCTGTCATTGATCAATACAAAGTAAGACACAACTTAACCAGGTAGTAACAAGGTGAACATATAAAAGAACTGTCCTCTAAAAATAAGATCTCAGTTCCTTTTTCTGAAGTAGCTTTTTGACTGCAGTGAAGCAACACGTCAGCTTCTATAAGAGGCTGTTCACCACCATTAGCTGCACAGAGCACAACCCCACCAGCAAGACACAACATGGATCACCCTAATTCCACGATGGAGACATATAACACCTCCTCTTCTACAGGACTTCTTCCTCATCATAAATGGCATGCAGTTCGGCTGGTTGCTGCTGTGATGTTCTCCCTCTTCTTCCTTGTTGGAGTTCCTGGAAACGTTGCTGTAATTATCCTCAGACCTAACTGGCAGCATCTATCCAGTCTGAGCCAAAGTTTGCTAATGAATCTGGCCGTCTGTGACCTGCTCTTCCTGATGACCCTTCTGTTTCGGATTTGTTCTCTTTTCTACAGCTGGACTTGGGGCCTGGTGACCTGCAAGATTTTAGCATATGTGGTGCACTGCACCATTAATGGCAGCCTGATGACTGTGACTGGATTAAGCATTCAGCGCTACCTGATGGTGGTGCACCGTCAGAGGTGCCAACAAGTACAAAGAAGACTTGTGCTGATTCTGCTGTGGATGGTGACTTTTATCCTGTCCACCCCTGCTTTGGTGGTTCATCAGGTGGTGACGGTTAAACAGTGGCAGATCTGCAAACCTCAGTTTTCTTCTAATGCCCAATGGTTAGCCTCTCTGATGACAAAAACCGTGTTTGGATTTCTTTCTCTTTTTCTTGTGGCATTTTCATACCTTCGACTCAAGAGGACGGTTAGCCAGTCAACGTTTTTCAACAATCCACGGACGACCCGACTGGTTACCAGAATCATTGTGAGCTTTTTTGTCCTGTGGGTTCCATACCACACTATTAATGTGTTGGGTGTGGTAGCCATTTGTCTGAACAATGAGAGTCTTAAGAAGTTCTATATACACACGCGGCACATTGTTGTACCGGTTATATTTGTGAACTGTTGCCTGAATCTACTTCTGTATGCATTTAATTCTTGCAAAATATGCACCGTTTGTCAAAAAGATGAACCAATGCAGCAAATGAGAAGTATTCCCCAAGCAGCAGGTATTTCTACAAGTGCAGAACTCTTGTAAAGACAGTGATGTCATTTTTGCCACAGAACATGAAAATATCATGACATCAATGGTGAACAGTTTCATTTATTCAAGTTAGCTGCATGTCCTGTTTATTGTTTTATAGCCTGTATATAAAAGTGTTTCATGTGGCTTTAGGATTTATTTGCATTGCATATGATAAAGTTGTGTGTTGCATTCAGTCCAATTAAATTAACGCACAATATGGAAAGGTTAAGACTTTGTATTTAAAATATATGATTCAATCAAATTCTATTTTATATTACAAAAATGCAAAATCTGTAAACACACCTCAACACCAAAACACATGTCTCTGTTATTTAAACTCATGCATTTAATTGTATTTAATTGTCAAATGACATGTAGAATTACTTATATTAATGCATTCAGTTTTTGGTTATTTTATATGTTGTTACGGCCACCTGTTTCTGTTCCTGGTTTCGCCACCAACAAGGACTCCACACCATCAACCAGATGCGGGCTGCTGATTGGTTCATTGTCCTTTAAAGAACTTCCTGTTCTGTTTGCAGTGGAGGAGGAACTGGTTACAGCTGCGGCTTTCCAGCCCACTGCTTTGCCCACTGGTTTACTACTCAAAGGCTGTGTCCAAATCCAGGGATTGCATGCTTCTGAGTACCCGTCTTCATTGGTCTCAGGAGAACGTGTTCTTCCGTGACCACTTAGACCAGATGTTAACAGCTGTGAATGTGGACGTTCTAGCTTTAAATAAAAGTCCCACCCCTACTCCTGTCACCTAGAAACTGCTTAAAGAAAATCTATTACAAAATATGGAGCCACGATGCTGGATTATAATTTATTTCATGATTTACCAATTTTATGAACTGTAATGACGAACAAGAATACAAACACACATTACAGGCCTAATGAGAATGGGAAACGCCTAAAAACACAACCACTTTAGGCTTTTACTTTTTCTACAGTCAGATTTAAATAAACTAGTCGTCCTGCTGCTCTACTGCTGTGTGTCCCGTTTCTACAGAAATCAATCCCGCAGTGCATCACGGGAATTATGGAGGTGAGGAGACCACGGAGACTACACCGCACCCGTTCTCAAAATCGGGGAAAAGAAGAACGCATTTCAAGACCGCATTCTGAGCATTCTTGGAATTTGGACGGTCTTCGACGCGGCGCTGTGACGTCACTGGTCTTAAAATCCGAACTCATGAGCACGCAACCCCTGAAATTTGGACACAGCCAAAGTCTTATTTAGTGCTTCATTCAATCAAGCTTATACAGCGACATCTGCTGGTGGAGTTGAAACATGACAGCCAAGTCATCATAATAGCAAACATTGTGTCTAACCTGTACAATAAATATTTGGATTGTATATTTTATGACTCTGGTGTCCTTTGTTACGTTATTAATAAGGTATTAGACTTAATACTGAATATAGGATCATTTGATTTACCAGGGAAAACTTATTCATCAATGAAACACAAAAGCCAGAAATAGTTTATAAAAATCAATTTATTACTATAACAAGGCTAATGATTCAAAGAGAAATAAAACAAGAATAAAAATGGAATAAACAATAAAATGAAATGATAGAAATAAAATGAGGTAAAATGGTGAAATGTAATGAAATGGTGATATGATTGGTGTATTTTTGGGTGTTAATGATGGTGTCAAGTATCTGATAAAGTCTGAGGGAAAGATTAAGTGAGATATGAAACAAAATATGAATTTGGTGGAATTTGGTGTTATCTATCTATCTTATAAAAGACCATCTGACCAATATGGTGAGTTTACCGCACCTGGGTGAGGCCGGAATCGGATCCGATGCTGGAGGAGAAATCCGGTCTCCCTCTGGCTCTGTGAGTGTGGGGAAGTTGTCTCCTACTGGCTCAGCTCAGTCCTGCAGTCCTCTGTGAAACGGCATGAACTCTTTCTTGGCAATGGTCAGCTAACTTAACTCCAGATAGAAAAATGTGTGGTTGGTTCTTAAAAAGGTTTTTCAAAAGCTAGAGCTTCGCTCCAAAAACCTGGTTTGACTCCTAGAGACGTAAGTAGCTTCGTGGTAAACCCATCCTGCAGAATGAGTGGTAATGTAACCTTTCTGTTTGAGTGTAGGATTCAAATCTGCAGGATTCAGGACTGTTCTGTCTTACTAGGAACCAGGAAGGAGATTCTGACCAATCAGAGCTTAGTATTTTATCAAGTCAAGCACTCCAGTTTCTCAGAATTTAAACGAGAAGCTAAAATGAATGAATGAGTGTTAATAATCATCTTATGTAGAAAGTTGTTGTGTGTGGAATGATATATGAAAATAGTGTAATATTATTAAAGTCAAACCAAAACTTTATCTTGTTATCACAATTACTCAAATCTAAGCAAATGCATTTTCAACATTAATAAACAAATAAAATGATTCATGATTAATCAAGCATTCAAGTCTTTCAGATTCATGATTAAAATAATCAAGCAGGATTCATTAAGTTTAAACATCCTGTAAAGGAAGAATATTTAGGTGTTGCTGAAAATAGAGGAATAAGTTTATTAGTCAGGAAGAGGCTGGAAATGTCCTTGGAACATTTTGTGGAAGGGGCTGCAAAACACGATGTTATTCTTCTTTGGGCAAATGTTATTATGGCTAGGGAATGCACCTGCTAGTCGGGAAGGAGTACGGTGCATAAACATACTGTTGTTTGGCTTCTAGTCTGGCAGTAGATGGAGGATGGAAAAAGCTGCTTGAAAATTACATGTCTACACTTTATTGAGTATATTTCTGTAACCACAAGGTCTATTTGATCACATTTGGTCTCTGTTTAAAGGGAACTACTGTGGGTTTTATTGAGATGTGTAAATAATAGAATATGCATCACTGATAAAGCATAAATGGACATGGGACATTGTAAAAAAGGTGATTTTTTTTCTTTGCTGCCTTTGCGCTTCAACAATCACCTCTCTCCGTCCTCTCAGCTCAAAAGAATCCCAGGTACACTGAGAGTCCGTATAAATAATGTAATATAGGTAGAAACAGGATCTTTTTGCAGGCTCCCCCTGGGTGTTTAAGTTGAGGGCTTTTAGGGGAGCCCGTCACTCTTTCAGGGGAGCCGGGCTCCCATTAGCTCCCCCGTAATTTGTCCTGATGGCATTGCCTGGAACTACACATTACACAGTCTTCTATTTCCATGACTGATTGGTCAATTTGTATAATTTACACCTTTTTTGGATCTTTAGGGCTAATAGAATCAAGCATTACTCATCGAAATGAGAATAACAGCTCAGTCAGCCAATGAGACTTGTCAAAAGATGGATATTCTCAAACAATGGAAGAGAAAAGTCTGACCGGATGTTTGAGTTCTAAGTCTCTTTTTTCGGTCAAAATAACTTTGATTCCCATCTAAACTGTTTTCCATGTGACACAAGAGGTAGAGCTAGTAGTAAATGATAAGAAAGAACTGGATAAAACAAACTTTTTAAGGTGAAACATCAAAAGTAAGACACTTTTCTCAGATCTGCTGGGAAAGAACGATTTCTGTTTTTGATGCTCTCTGGCTTCTATCTCTGTGAAAATTGGATGTAGAGTGTTGGGACATACATATTTAGAATCAGTAGAGCCTTAGCTTCAAATGGGTGGCTAGAAAGTGTGTAAAATTTGATTTTTTAGCAGCGTTAGAGACAGAAATGTGGCAAAAACACCCACACATGAAGAGGGATTTCCAATCACTCGTTTGATTGTAGTTTTATGTGGTGAGATGGTGTTCCACCACTCTCCCTACCCTGTGTGCCAGGTGCTGCACGTTGGGTACCTGATTAAGGGGCGGGGCAGAGAGAAGGGAGAAGGATTGCTGTCCTTCTGTGTCAGCTGCTGTGTGGTGGGGTGAGGAGATCTACTTATTGGATCGTAAGTGCTGTGTTTTGCCTGCGAACAGGTGGGTGCAGTTGTTCTCTGGGTGTTACACCTGTGGTTTCATTGTAGCGCTCCATTGTAGCGCTGGGCTGGGTTTGCCGGCCGCAGTCCGGAGTGTTGGGGCTGCGAGGTTTCCACCTGTTACCTGCTGGTCTGCTCTCCTTGGTAGGCTGTACAGAAAACCTCCGGTAAGACACCTGGTGAGCGTCTGTGGGTTGACAGATCAGCTGTTTTTTTACAGATGTGCTGAGTCACAGTGCACTGGACGCAGCTGTTGTTTTGCCTGCTGCTGTTTCCTGTGGTTTGGCCCTGCTCTCTCAACCACCCGAGTTGATTTGGGGTCCTGCTCTACGGACGAGCGTGGAAGGAAGCTCTCGGATACAGGGATCAGCACAGGACTGACTTTTGGTCTTTTTAAAGGACTCGATGGTGTGCAGGAGCACTGAGGCTCTGAGGAATCAGTTGTTAAGCCGTTGGCTTACGTTAATTTTTTTGCAGTGATTTGACGTTTATTGTTTTGTGGTGTTTATTTTCGTTTACAGTTGCATGAGTTTGGTGTTTTAAGTCAACGGTTGCATCCCTGTGCCACGCCTACTGTTTTCCAGAGTGGATTGCTGCTGACCTGTACATCCTGAGTTTGGTATTTTTAAAGAAGTTTTAATCCAACTGTTTAATAAAATTGTATGTTTGAAAATCCACCAGTGGCCCAGTGCATTCATTGAACCATCCCTCTGCTAAATTTAGTTGTGTTGGGAGCACGTGAAAACAGTTGACGTGGTCTTGTAGCCAAGGGTCTGCAGCTTTGATAGAGGTGCAGCTTGACAATATTTATTGATATTTGGGGCATGAATTTTCCTGCTAAACTTCAACGTCCTCCAATTGGCAGCCTTTTTCCACAATCCACAGACGACCCGACTGGTTACCAGCATCATTGTTAGCTTTTTTGTTCTGTGGGCTCCGTACCATATCATAAATGTGAAGATTATGGCAGCTAGTTGGTTCAACATTGAAAGCCTCTTGACTTTTTGCACATATGCAATGAAGATTGATGTAGCTCTAACCTTTGTTTATAATTGCATGAATCCACTTCTGTACGCTTTTACTGTTTGTAAAGTCTGCACCGTTTGTCAGGAACTGCCACAGGATATTCTAAGAATGCCACAAACATCAGCTATGTCTTCAACAGCAGAGGTTTCAGGATGACGACAGTCAAAAT
The DNA here is from genome assembly GCA_006937985.1 of Aphyosemion australe. Classification (NCBI taxonomy): domain Eukaryota; kingdom Metazoa; phylum Chordata; class Actinopteri; order Cyprinodontiformes; family Nothobranchiidae; genus Aphyosemion; species Aphyosemion australe. Next base: position 1,331,032 of record SSNS01000103.1, on the reverse strand, counting down.
GATGTAATTTATGCCCACAATAGAGAAGTGTTGTCATTTTTAAAGGGGAAAAAATTGTGCATATCCTTTTCAAAGAAACGTGTCGCACAAAATTCAACCAAGACCACCTCACTGACATTTATATCATATGCAGAAACCTGAACAAACGGCAAACATGAGCAACAACGGTTTGAACTCAGTTTTGGTTCATTTTACTTACGTCTCACACGTATGTAGCCCCGATCCTTTTTAGGACTCTGCCTTGATAGCCAGAGGCTGAAGGACCACACAACCTAACAGGCCATTGTTGGTCAAATTGGGATGAGCTTCAGAGGAAGTGTAAATTTACTTTTGAAAAGTTTGACTTTGAAACAAAATCAGGAAGGATCCCCCATCTCTAGAGTTCTGGATTGTGGTTAACCTGCATGACACACAGCTTGGCACGGTGGAAATGAAAGACGTAGTGGTGGATTTAAAGAGCAAATTGAAGGTTAATTATTTTTTCTAATTCATATAAAATGCTGTCCAAAAAATACTATTTTAAATGTTTATTGTATGTCTTTCATTTAAAAATAACAGCACAGATTTTTGAGTAAAGTGACCTTATTCAGCAAAGTTTCTAAAAACGCTCTTTTTTTTTTTTTTTTTTTTTTTTTCCTAAATCTTATAGCCTCTGATGAAATTTAAGGGAGTTCAAGCTAGGTTCTGTCTGCTGCTCGGTGTTAAGAGTGGGGATGTTTTAGGGTAGAGATGTCGTGTTATCAAGTCAGTTTGTGTGTTCACTAGTTTTGGATTGTGTTAATTTTGATAAACTATTGTTTGTGAAGGCGGTAAAAACTCTAGCCTGTGCAGACATCGAGTCCACGAGTTTCCAAATAAGTAAAACAAGCCTCTTATCTCCGTGCCTGGGGGCTTTTTGTGCAGCTGAAAAGACGGGACTTCTGGAACCCAAACTGACCTTTCGCCGAGCCCCGCCCCCCTTAGTTACTGTTGCCAACTCCGACAATAAGTGGATCAAATACTGCAGCTCTGCAGATTTCCGCGATGGAAAGAAGTAGACAGATGCGTGTCAGCGAGATTTTTTAGAACAATTTCTCCTCAATATCATCCAGATCGAGGCAAAAGGGTTACAGTATGCAGTGGAGGGATATATTAGTGTCGGCTCCCCTGAGCGAAGTGTAACAGGGAACAACCCAGGTAGCAGGCTGACATGGGCCAGATCTGGCTTCAAGCCGGCACATCTGGCATACGTCTGGCATGGCAAATGACATGTCAACCAGGCGTGGGCCAGATCTGGCAATGATGGCACGGCTCATATGAGGCATGCCAGATGTGGGCCAGTTGAGGCTTAGGTTGCTATGGGCCAGATCTGTTCATGCCAGATGTGGGCCAGTTATGGAAATTGGTATGTCACCCAGTTCACGTGACAAGATTGTCAAGAGCCGATTTAGGAGGGCAAACTAAGGCTTGAGGACCAAAATGCAACCCACCTATAAGCCCACGCACGTATGGGTGAACTATTGTTCAGTCAATACCATCTATTTTTGGGAAGGTGCTCATGTGTGGGGAACAGAAACTTAAGAGGAGCCATACAGGCAAAACTCAATATTTTCAATTATTAGGTTTTGAGCCAGTTTCCTCTCTTAAACTAGGATGATCAGCTGGTAACATGTCCAAATGTTTACAATGAAGGTTCAGAGGGATTTTTCAATATTTAATTCCTAGTCTGATTTATGCATTTTTGCATTTATGCATTTTTTTCCCTATTTTTCTTTATCTTATCTGTTTTTTATCTTATCTGTTTGTGTAAAGCTATGTGTCTGTTGCTGCTGCCTCTTGGCCAGATCGTCGTCGTAAATGAGAATGAGTTCTCAATCGACTCATCTGGTTAAATAAAGGTTAAATAAAAATAAAAAAATAAATTGAGGTTTGAATGTCGGAACTCCAAAAAACATGGTGAAACTTGAAATATACAGATTTGTTCAGTAAATATTAGTTTATTCTAAAACTAAAAATCACATCTGAAGAAATCTTTGTAACTAATCAACAAAATAAACCATAAATTATTATTTTACATTAAACCTGGCTTTATCCATTATCCAAATTTCGTTGCAAAAAAGATGGCATATTTTCACCATTTTTCTGCATAAAATGCCTTATATTTATATGAAATGACAAAACCTCACACATCAAAATTCTTTGTTAAATCTCGCGAGAATGCACGGGATTTATGCTGCGTTCACACCGGGCTTCAAACAACGCATACTTCATGCCGTTTTTGACGCCTATATATTTTTGACATTGACGCAGCTTGCGTTGGCGCAGCTTGCTTTGACGGTTGCGTCAGCCCCATAGACATCAATTATTATGTCTATGGTCAGCCCCACAGGGAGGGGAAGGGAGGAAAGAGCGCGTGCGCGGCTCTCTGCTGCCGGATGTTTGTAACAATGGCGGATCTTTAACGTTGAAAAAACACTCACCCGACATGCCAAGTTCTCCAGCAACCTTCCTCCAAGCAAGGTCCTTTTTATTCCGATCTCGGTAGGCGTAGAGGGTCGGGTCATACAGTTCACGGTGGTTACAAACAGCTACGATCAGTTTGTCCTCCATTGCTGAATGACTTCGCCTTCTTCCCTCGCTTTGCTGTGGCGTATCAACTCGCGCTCTGATTGGTTGACGCTTGTAAAGCGACGCCGAAAGTTCAGCTAGCTGAACTTGCTTGACGTTTGCGTTGGGCGCGTTGGGCGCGTCAAAGCTTGATACTTTTCACGCTTTTCAAGCTTTTGACGCACAAAGCGACGCAGGGACGTTGAAGCAGCTCTGACGCGCCTTACCATAGACTTAACATTGAAACTTGACGCTGGCGACGCAAACGTCAAAGCCCGGTGTGAACGCAGCATTAGTCCTGCACGCTTTGGATTATGGGTAGAAGAAGAAGGCCGGCAGCCATTTAAATCTATTGGCGCGCAGACTCATCTCTCTATTGTTCGGTAAGTCTTGGTTTTCTCATTTAAAATGGTAAAAATCTCATTCATTTGTAGTTTAGAGTCTTGAGAGTCGCCATGTAAAGTAAAATTAGTGCCGCGAGTTTATTTGTTCTTGCTGTTTTATATGTTTAGAAGAATTTTTGCACTTTAATTTGAATTAGTTTAATGTCACATTTAACTTAACTCTGTGGTGCACTAAACATATTTAGGTCTTCCGTGGGTTTGCTAATAGTTAAATTGTGTTGTGTGTTAACTCCACATTAGTGTTTGTGAGATGTGGCTATCACACATCCTTGGCTAGTAAAGCTAGCTTTTACCCCTCTCCCTCACTCTTTCTCTCTTTGTTCTTTTTAGCTGGAGATCTCCGACATTCTGGTTTGACTGGTTTGTGACAAAAGTGAGTTACTATGACCCGTTAACGATCGTTTTTTATTACATTGATATGCAAATTAAACGGCGAATTTCGGCGCTAATATAACATGGTTAATTTGATGTCAAAGTGCTAGCCAAATTCAAAATGTTATTTGAGTCAGAGCTAGCACAATCCCCTCCTTTATATTGTGTTCTGTTAGTTAGCATAAAGCTATAAGCTGCCAGTTAATGAAGCAACAAGCTGCCAGGTCTGTGTTTTCATTATTCTAGCCTCAGCCTGCTGGCTGGTTTGAGTGTGGATTTCTGATTAAAACATACAATCCTAGCTCCAAAACAGCAGAAAAACAAAATGTTCAACACAGTGCAGCCTCCTCTATTAAATATTTCATTTTATTTACAGCTATTATGCATGTAGCACATGCATGCCATATGGCCAACATGTGTGGTTTTGATGTTTTTTCAAATGAATCTCATGTTGCAGAGTTCAAGTTCATCACAAACCATGCCTCTCTACAGTCAAGGTTTCTGTCACAGCTGGACTTCCTCTCTGAAAACCATCAGGGCAGCAGGACATGAAGCTGAGGGACACAGTCGTCACACTGACAGTAAGAACTTTTAAATTGTTTAATTATAAAGTGTATATGCATCACATTAGGGCAGTAAAATATTTATATGCTGCATCATGTTAAAGCTTCACTTCCTTCACATGTGAGTAGTGCTTCTACTGAAAGGACCCTGTCATTTTATCATGTTTTGTCCCACTGTGAGAAATGGATTATTTTTTATATTATTTGAAGATCATAACCTCCAGTCTATAAGGTAGTTTTAATGTCATTATGTAGATGCTGGTGTCACATGCTGACTGGTTAGTTTTTTTGTCTTTGATCACTTTTGCTGTGCTACTAAAAATTTAAGTTCAAATATCTCTTTTCTTTATTCTGAAGGATGCCCCTGATGCTTGGAGGGAAGCGCTCATCAAAGAACTCGGCGTTTCTCTGAATGAAAATCTTGACGTTGTGGTTCAGGAGTACATGGTGAGTGTTTCATGAGTGGATTGTAGCAAAATAAACAAATAGTGTAGCTTTGTAACTTTCCAAAATACATACACTTAACCATGTGATCCTACTGGACTGTTTAGGTTTAATAAAGATAGCAGCTCTCTATATGGCAACATGATTCCAGTGCTGAGATAGTTATCTTGTCACACAGGAGGTCCAAACACTAGAAATTTTCTCCATACCCCCATTATAAAAGTGAAAGACTACCTATTTTGCCCCCCACCAGTGTGTAAAGAAATATGTTTCTATTAAAACAAGAACATTTCCACCCTGTTCCCACACTGTGCTGACCCTCATTTGACAAGGGCCAAGTTGGGACTGGGATGTAAAATATGGTTCTGGAAAATATTCAGAATATGAATTTTCCTCATTTTATGTTACAGCCTTATTCCTAAATAGGGCTGGGACGATAATCAATAAATCAATTAAACGTACGATAGAACAAAATAAACTCAATTTTTCCAGCCTCAATATATCGCCATGTGTCTGCGTGTTTATGTTTTCCTCGTCTCTCGCCTCCAAAGGCGCTGGATGATAAGAGGGTTCAAGTGCAGTTTTGGTTGTTGACACTGGATAGGCCATTGTATTGATTGTTTTGGAGAGACAGGGTCTATTTTATTGTTTTTGGTGCAATATTTTCTAACAGAGAGTGAGAGTCCTTTTATTGTTTTATTTGTATTGTTTTTTTTTTTTGTTTTATTTATTTAGTTAGAACTTCTGGTTCTGGACATTCCAATGTTAAATAAAGATTTAATTGTTGCATTTTAAAGGATGTACTTGCATTATTATGATATAACATAAGTGGTTATTTTGGTCTCGATAATGTTGACAGTAATATAGTTTATTGTCAATAATTTGTTGGACAATATATCGTCCAGCAAAATGTGTTATCGTCCCAGGCCTATTCCTAAATGTATTAAATGATTTTTTTCTTCAAACTTCTACACACAACGCCCCATAATGACAACATGAAATAAGTTTTGAGATTTTTGCTCTGAGTACATCAGATCCATGTTAATAATAAAAATCATTCAATAATAAGAATCTGTAGAAAAAACGACCCAACAGAATCAGACCTGTGATATCTATATTGTAAGGCTAAAGGGAATCTGGAATCTTCTGAGTTTCATAACTTGGTGTCTGGTAGGCCTCTGTCTTTGAAACAGAAGCTAATGTAAAGCTATAGGCTCGTCTTCCTTTTGAGCTAGACGTTACCTTTTTATTTTGTTGTTAAAATTGGATCATGAAGGCAGCATGACGGGAGACTCTCTGGCTACTATACTGCTTACATGGTAGTAAATGTACTACAGCACTAGATCTGCTGCAGTCAACAGGTCAGTTAAAATGAATTTTAAATAAATGTATTCTTTTTAACCAGGAAACAAATGAGGTCACTGCACTGGGAGACATCAAGAAAGCGACAGCGAGCATCTGACACCAGAGGGACGCCAGGCGATGACTTTTCTGATGTTGGCATCATCATGGAGAGGGTGATCTTCAGGATCTGGATAACGAGACTTTTTTAGTCCTTGAACACATTACCTATCACACCTCTGCAACACTTGGATGTGATTTAAAAGATGGGAATGGAGTTGGACGTGACTAAACTCTGGAGAAACTGAACTGAACTGTTCCTGTCAGGAAAGCTCACTGTTGTGTATGTGAGGTGGATGGCTCCAGGTTAGAGGACATTTTTATTTCACACTTGCTTCTATCTATTTAAAGGTTGAATCTCCAGATGAACAATCAGCAACCCAAAACAAATCACTTCATTGTTAAGTTTATTCTGTTACTGCCATGTGGATGGGACCTCCTGTTTGCTTTTCCTCCCTGTACAAGTTCTCTGATTGGTAGCTTTCTTCAGCTTTAGTTTGTATTTACTATTTACAGGTGAAGAGATGGATAATTTTACAATCCTGGTACCTATGAATCGATACCGGTACTTAACGGTACCTATTTTTGATACTTTTGAGTGTTTAATAATTAATTAAATCTCCTTTTTAATTAAATATTTTTGTTCTCAATAACCATGTTTGATCAATATCATGATAAATAACACACAGTTTATTTTATCATTGTAGTGTTGTACAAAATTCTCCAATATGAAAACCTTTAATCACAACTGTTTCTAAACGATGCAGAAACTAAAACCCAGCTTCATGTGCTCCTATTGCTCTCCTTTCCCCTCTGGACTAATTGTGTGATGGTGGGTTCTTGTAGTTTTATAAACTGCAAATTAAACTGAAGCAAACATCTTTGCTGTGAACTAAATTTACTGTGTATCTTCATTCCTTTACTGATCTCTGCATTTATGAAGTTTCAATTTGGAAATGTATTTTTAAAGAACTTCCTCTACCACATTATTGTAACAACTTGAATGGAATTATATGTAAACATGACCTATAGTTTCCTCAATTTGTGAATTTCCAGCTGTTTTTGAAATTACAAATGTTTGTAAAGCTTAAGCATGGTCTCCTTTTATTGATTGAGCAGTTATTGTATATATTTGAAGTGTAATTGTTTTATTTATTGTCTAAATTTGTGACTGAGCAATAAGCAGTTCAGCAGGTATGGCCCACATCCGGCACCCATGGCAGATCTGGCTCACATACCGCAATGAATGACGGCCCACCACTGGCCCACATCTGGTTTGCCGAGTCCGAGCCGCCCCTGCCTGAGCTGGGCCTGGTGTGGGCCAGTGCAGGTTACCACAACTGGCCCAGTGCTGGAACGGCTATGGGCCATACATGGCCCACCTCTGGCAAACTGGCCTGGGCCAGTGGGGGCCCCTCATTCATTGCGGTGTGTTGGCCAGATGTAAGTGCCAGATGTGGGCCACATCTGGCCCAGACCAATTTTGCTACCTGGGAAGGAGTTGGGAGTTCGGGAGAAGGTCCGGCGTCCGGGGACGCGTGGATCCGAGGAGCGGTGGCGGCGATGCAGTGTCCCTGTGAGCTGTCAGATGTCAGATGATCTGAGCTGCAGGCAGCTCTAACGGAGAAAAGCTCCCGGCGCTCTGCATCGCTATCATCTCAGCTGAGTCTGTTTATAAAATGTAACTTTTTATGCCCGTGTTAACTTTCATCTTTAGTTCCCGACCGGAGCTTGGCATTAATTCATCACGTGATCATGACGCCACCCGCTGTTGCGCCAAGGCTTAATGTGCATTTATAAGACACACGGTTGAGGTAATATTACGCTGATTTGTCGGCACAGTGTGTCTAATAAAGGGTCTTGGATAGTCTGGGAGGCGGACCTCCGCCAAGCCGGGGACGGGGGGAGCACTCATGCTGCTGGTTGAGCTCGATGAGGAGGTTCTGAAGGGAAACGAAGGAGACACGACTACTATCGAGGCTAATGCTTAGTAGTATATTAGGCTTAGCTTCATCATTTTGTTTGGAGTTGTCAGTAACGGTTGCTATGATGTGTGACTGGACAATAGCCGTTCTGGGGGCGGGGCCGGCGAAAGGCTAATTGGTGTCGGTACCAACTCATGGAGGATTTTTAGAACTCAGATCATTGTCAGAACTAGGGACGCAGCGATACCACTTTTTTCCAAACCGATACGATACCGATACTTGGATCTGAGTACTCGCCGATACCGATTACCGATACTTGTACCACACACAAAAATGCAATGAATTTGAATGCAGGTTTTATTTTATTTTCTTTCAACAGGAAAATACAGTGAGTTAGATAAAAAATAAAATATATTAATAGAGATCACAAAACTAAAATATTAGGTGAAAAATAAATATTTTCTGTGAAACCACCAGAAAAGATGTGCCGCTCAGCGGGCCAGTTGAGATGCTTTCTGGGTCAGATCCAGATCAGAAATGCCACAAAGGACCTCCAGGAGAGGATGTGCTGCTCTTAATAAATACCAGCGAGCCAGTCGAGCTGTCTTTGGATCGGATTCAGCTCACAGCAGCGTGCAGCACCTCCAGAACCGGATCACAGGTGCTCTCTCTCTCTCTCTCTCTAAAGTGCTAAACTACGTTACGTGAACGGATATTAACGAGTATGAGACAGCTGACAAACGCTCATTTGTTTATTATTGTTAAGTATTAATGTTATATTAACTGACCGATACTATTTTAATTGTTTGGTACATATTAATCTGTACAATATTGTGATGTTAGCACACGAGTTTAAGCTAACATCGTAAACTCACCAAGACACCTGCTGCTCCCCCACTGCTTCTCCTCACATCACAGCTCAATTTCTCTTCTTTGGCCAATCATTTCTCCCTCTGACTTGTCTCTGCTCTCTGAGACGTGCACCAGACTCACATTTTTATGGTTTTGGTCTACCATAAGTATAATTATAAACATTTAACGTTTCCTCTGTGTCAGAGCCGCATTAGAATCCATTTTTGTCTCTGGATTAAGCTAACAGAACTCCCTCTGCTGACGTCACTTGATTTGGCAGAAAAAAAATTTTTTTGCACAAAAATGACTCTAAAAGCCTAAATTATGTATGTGTAAAAAACTTTTTAAAACGAATTTCTATTATGTTACTCTAAACATTGGTTCATGGGAGTCTCTAACTTGCAATTTGCACTTTAAGGAGAACAGAGGTTACTGTGGTGGGGAGAAATAAGTGGTTTCTTATGAAAAACAAACAGCTGTTTGAATATTTGTTATTGCTTTATATTTTATTGTAAAGAATTTTGTGATTTTTTTTATCTATGATAAAAATACTATGTGTATAAATACATTTCACTAACCTGCCTTTTTGCTGTTCTCTGATTTTAATTCTCGTTCATTTGTTTTATATTTTATTCTTTTGTTTTTCTGATCACTTTATGACTTTATAATTTGTTTTGTTGATCTCTGTGACACACTTCTTTGTATGATAACTGCTATATAAATGTAGCCCTTTATCCACTACCAACCCAGTGCTCTGGGTTCGGGGGTTTACTGTACCTTTAAAAATATATATATTGTCAGCACTGTCACTACCATTAACTAACGGATTTATGACCCACAAATAAAGAGATTTTCTTAAAAGTTAACGGTATTTATTTAGCACACTTCAAAAGTAAGCAGAAAAAAATATAACTTTAATACCTGACCAGCAGTCTGGTTACCTTTCAAAATAAAATACAGGTCATGAACAAACTCAAACAACCAGCATTATATCACTGCCTAAATAAGTCACTTCTAGTGGGTGCACCTGAATAAAGAAAATAAAGCCGGCACTAATTTTGCTAAACAATTCCTCGTTGCAGGCCTGATGTCGGAGTCACTCACCACCACACACCTGGTCCACAGTTTGGCTTAATGTCCAGAACCTCCCCTTTCCCGGTGAAAGCGAGGCAGAAGAAAAAATAGTCACATACAAATTCCAAACGTGACAGTCCAATAATCCAAACCACGTTCGGTAAAAGCAAAAAACACGGGAAAATCCAAACAGTCGCTCTCGACCGCTCTTCTCTCTACAGGTTGGCAGGCAACACCCAGCTCTCGTACCTCCTTGCAGGGTCTATCATCCGTCTGTGGCTGACAGGGCACGGAACCGGCGTTTAAAACCACAAAAAGTTATTCAAACTCTCCATGAGTTTTCGGACGTCTTCCACCTCCGTCGGGGTTTTTTCCTCTCTTTCCCCGTTTTTTCCCTCACTCCTAAACCAATCATAATTTAGGAGGAATAATATTGTCCAGTAATAAACAAGCTTAGCTGGCGATAAATTACACAGCATGATTGTATGCCACACCACGTTTTTACCCTGGACATTTCTTCCTAACTTTATAGAAAGTTCTGGTCTTAAAGGGACAGATTGAATTTCCCTTATTCAAGTTGACAGTTCACTCAATCACCGCCAACATACTTTACAATGAAACATACCTTTCCACTTAATTTGCTATTTTTTTTTTAAAATAACAAAAACACATTTTTAATAAATATTGGGAACCCAGGGGTTACACACATTTATTTTTAATAAATATTGGGAACCCAGGGGTTACATAAATAAACTTTACTTAATTACTTTACATAATATTTTAAAACAGACAATAATGGATTATCTTTTCTTGGTAAGTTGTGGAAGTTTATCCCATGCTGTCTAATGATTTTACCAATTGGAAGCATATATATATATATATATATATAGTGAAAAGAATTGGTCCAAGCACTGAACCCTGTGGTACTCCACAAGTAACCCTAGAGTATGAGGAAGATTTCTCATGTACATGAACAAACTGAAACCTGTCAGATAGGATTTAAACCAGCCTAGCGCTTTTTCTTTGATCAAACATTTGCAAGCCTTTCTAAGAGAATAATGTGATTGACTGTGTCAAAAGCATCTTTGACCTGGGGACACTCCTCTCCGGTGGCGGGCCATGCTGGCGTAGCTCGGACCCTTCGGTTCATATGCTGCGCTCTCTGGTGGCCCTCCTTAACTCAGGATGTAAAGAGCTTCGTAGATGCCTGTCCTGTCTGCGCTCAGGCCAAGGTCCCTACCCAACATCAGGCCGGACTCTTTCAACCATTGCCAGTCACCTCTCGGCCCTGGTCCCATATTGGCATGGATTTCATCACAGGAGTCCCTGTCGTCGAGGGCATGAACACCATTGCCACATTCGTCGACCGCTTCTCCAAGTCTGTCCACCTTGTGGCTTTACCTGGTTTCCCCACGGCAAAGCGGACAGCGGAGCTCCTCCTTAATCACGTGGTACGACTCAATGGCTTCCCCCAAGATGTGGTCTCGGACCAAGGGCCCCAGTTCACTGCCCGGTTCTGGATGGCTTTCTGCAGGTTGATCGGAGCATCTGCCAGTCTCTCCTCCGAATATCACCCTGAGACCAATGGCCAGACAGAACGGGCCAACCAGCAGGTGGGAAAGTATCTTCGGTGCTTTGTGTCCTCCCAGCCAACCACCTGGCCTCGGACTCTCCTTTGGACCGAAGTATCTCTCAACCTGCAGACCTCCTCTGCCACCAGTCTCTCCCCCTTCGAGGTTTGTTTTGGATACCAGCCACCCATCTTCACGCACCAGGAACCCGAGGTGACGGTGCCAGGCGCCCAACACTTTGTGCGGCGTGCCAAGGCGGCCTGTATCCGGGCCTGTGCTTCGATCCAACACAAACTATCAGAACCAGCAGCGTAGACGTCGCCGGGTCGGACCCTCCTTTCAACCAGGGGATCAGGTCTGGTTGTCCACCCGTCACCTTAGGCTCCCCCCTGCCAGTCGGAAGCTCTCCCCATGCTTCATCAGACCATATCCCGTCCTTCACCGCATCAACCCCATCACGTATCGCCTCCGCCTCCCGTCTTCCCTCAGGATCCACCCTGTCTTCTACTGCTCCCTCCTCAAGCCGCTGACCACATTGCCCTGGTCTCCCCCTGCTGCCCGGCCTCCTCCTCCCGATATCCTCAACCATGATTATGTCAATTAAATTCAATTCAGTTTATTTATATAGCGCCAAATCACGACGAGAGTCGTCTCAAGGCACTTCACAAAGTAAACATTCCAATACAGTTCAGTTCATTAAGCCAATCAGAAAAAAAGTTTCCTATTTAAGGAACCCAGCAGATTGCATTAAGACACTGACTGTGTGTTGATACAATCCTCATTTCCACACTCTGCTACTCTCTTCTACCACCACTCTCTAATTGCATTATTTCCTGTTATTTCAGCTGTTAACTTTATTTTCTCTCTAAGTGTTTTTCTCCCCAGAAGAAGCTACACTGGCGTTCTGTTGAGCTGTGGTGGCCTCATGAAGGGGGCCATCGGCTGGCACACTGCTGCCAACCACCTAACATTCTCCCTCTCCTGATATTACATCTTACTTTCTTTAACATAGAATGTGCTACTATTAGTTCACCTATTGAATTAATTATAGATTCACTCAGATAAAGACAATAAAGTTTCTCTTACTCTTACTAAATAGAACTTCTACTAAGAAATCACAGTGTAGCCATAGAAACACTACTTGATATATGTGGTGTGTGTGTGGGTGTGGGTGTGGGGTGTGCCTGTGCCTGCTCTGTCTTCTCAACCCCCAGTGAGTCGTAGCGGATGGCTGCTCATACTGAGCCAGGATCCTCTGGAGGTTTCTTCCTGTTAAAAGGGAGTTTTCCTTCCCACTGTCGCTAAATGCTTGCTTAGTATGAGGATTGTACCAACACAATGACACTAGTCAGTGTCTTGATGCAATCTGCTGGGTCCCTTATATAGGAAACTTTTTTACTGATTGGCTTATGAACTGAACTGTATTGAAATGTTTACTTTGTGAAGTGCCTTGAGACGACTCTTGTCGTGATTTGGCGCTATATAAATAAACTGAATTGAATTGAAATACTAAGCAAGCATGTAGCGACAGTGGGAAGGAAAACTCCCTTTTAACAGGAAGAAACCTCCAGAGGATCCTGGCTCAGTATGATCAGCCATCCGCTACGACTCACTGGGGATTGAGAAGACAGAGCAGGCACACGCACACCCCACACCCACACACACACACACACACCATATAGATCAAGTAGTGTTTCTATGGCTACACTGTGATTTCTGTCCACGCCGTTCGTCGTCTCCTGGACTCTCGCCCTGGGCTGGTGGTTCCAGTACCTGGTGGATTGGCGGGGTTTCGGTCAGGAGGAACGTTCCTGGGAACCGGCCCGCAACATCCTGGACCCCTCACTCATAGCGGACTTCCACCACCTTCATCCTGATCCGTCAGGCGCCTGGCCTGGGGGGGGGGGGGGGGGGGGGGGGGGGGGGGGGGGGGTGTCACTGTCAGGAACCCCACATCAAGCACAAACAGCAACAGCCAAGCGTGAAAGCTCCCCGCCCGCTACTGGGCGGAGACCCAACCTCCCCGACTGGACAAAAAGCTCACTCACCTTCAACTCCTTGCTCAGTCATCATATGTTCTCCATGCATGAGCTCCTGGTCCAAGTTACCGGTACTAGTCCCTGAGAATCTCACACCCACGAACCAGCTACCTGAATTCCCAGCCACGCTGCTTCACCGATCCTGCCAGCCTCTCTACTACGTCGCTGCCCTGCATTTCCACGGGCTCTGGGACGCCACCTTACTCCCGCTCCACTCAGACTTCCTCCACGTGTGGAACGCTCTCACGCCCTTGTTCTCCGATAAGCTCTGAGCCCCAGCGGAGCCGACAGCTTTTTGACTGTAGGAACCTTTTGTAGCTCCTATAACCTTTTTAGGAACCAGCCTGTTTTTTTTACTAATGTGGTTTCAGTGCTGTGATACGCTCTAAAACCTGACTGAAATTCCTCGAAGAGATCATTAGTGTTTAGATGCTCACATACTCGATTAGCCACTATTTTCTCAAGGACTTTAGATTAAAATAGAAGGTTAGATATTGGTCTATAATTCATTAAGTTATCTGTCATTAAGACAGTGGAGAGGAGACCTCCCCTTCAAAAGGAAGAAACCTCCAACATAACCTTTTGACACTTCCTCCTTTTCTGTTTTCTTTTTCTTTTCTGAGTGGACCTAAATGCCACTGTAATAAAAACAATGTTGTCTGTTTTGCACATTAATAATTATTTTCCAGGAAACCACATCCCTCAAGAGGACTGGTCTGGGCCAGATCTGGCATTAAACTTGTCTAATTTCTTGTAAGGCAAATATATGTGAGCCAGGTCCAGCTATGATGGGGTTGTTTATGTTAAAACATTCAACACATAGCTGTGGTTTTGTTTATGTAGCTCAAATATGTTGATGCAGAAAGCTTTGTGCTTTTTTCATGTGTGAGCAAACCAGATGTGGGTTAACACGGGCCTGTAATTCTTTGTTTTGTCGGCCATGTTTGCTGTTGGTGTGACTGGCACCTGCCAGGAATGAGTTGTGTTTCAAAGAAACTGTTTGTGTTATAAAGAGAAACATAGATTGTCAGAAGATATTTCTTTATTTTGTTCTGTAACTGACCATTTGACCTCAAGTTACATTTTTAAAAATATAATTCTTGCTTGTCAAATAAAACATGTAGTAGTTACATTAGAATAAGAGATGGCAACTTTATATATTTTTTCTTGTTTCCTTAATTGAACAATAAAAAGTATTTTTTTATTATTAAATTCCAGCAGGTCTAGAGATTTAATCGCCACAGTGAACTAAAAGTTCTAAATAACTGTATAATAACATAAAGAGCATGGAATGAAATGTTAAAACAAACTAGAGCAAGAATAGTCCTGATGGAATTACTTTTGCCAAACACAATGCAAGAGAGCCAAATACTAAAGAAAATACTTCTGACCATGCAATAAAAACAGGCAACAAAACAGGCTTCTTCCACATGTCTGTGAAGTCAGGCTTATAACTGAACAGCTCAAATGTAGATAAAGCTCTGCTCCTGCTGTCATTGATCAATAAAAAGTAAGACACAACATAACCAAGGAATTAACGAGGTGAACATATAAGAAACAGTCCTCTAAAAATAAGATCTCAGTTCCTTTTTCTGACGTTTTTTGACTGCAGTGAAGCAACACTTCAGCTTCTATAAGAGGCTGTTCACCACCATTAGCTGCACAGAGCACAACCCCACCAGTAAGACACAACATGGATCACCCTAATTCCACTATGGACACATATAACACCTTCTCTTCTTCAGGACTTCTTCCTCATCCTAAATGGCACGCTGGCCAGCTGGTTGCTGCTGTGATGTGCTCCCTCTTCTTCCTTGTTGGAGTTCCTGGAAACGTTGCTGTAATTATCCTCAGACCTAACTGGCAGCATCTATCCAGTCTGAGCCAAAGTTTGCTAATGAATCTGGCCGTCTGTGACCTGCTCTGCCTGATGACCCTTCCTTTTTGGATTTATGCTTGTCTCTACAGATGGACTTTGGGCCTGGTGACCTGCAAGATTTTAGCATATGTAGTGCACTGCACCATTTGTGGCAGCGTGATGACTGTGACTGGATTAAGCATTCAGCGCTACCTGATGGTGGTGCACCGTCAGAGGTGCCAACAAGTACAAAGAAGACTTGTGCTGATTCTGCTGTGGCTGGTGGCTTTTATCCTGTGCATCCCTGTTTTGGTGTTTTATCAGGTGGTGACGGATCAACAATGGCCGAGCTGCCAACTTCAGTTTCCTTCTAATGCCCAATGGTTAGTCTCTCTGATGACAGAAACCGTGTTTGGATTTCTTTCTCTTTTTTTTGTGGCATTTTCATACCTTCGACTCAAGAGGACGGTTAGCCAGTCAACTTTTTTCAACAATCCACAGACGAGCCGACTGGTTACCAGAATCATTGTGAGCTTTTTTGTCCTGTGGGTTCCATTCTACACTATTCTTGTGTTGGGTGTGGCAGCCATTTGTCTCAACAACGAGAGTCTTAAGAAGGTCTTTACAGAAACATGGAAAGTTGTTGTTGGAGTAACATTTATGAACAGTTGCCTGAATCCGTTTCTGTATGCATTCACTTCTTGCAAAATATGCACCGTTTGTCAAAAAGATGAACCAATGCAGCAAATGAGAAGTATTCCCCAAGCAGCAGGTATTTCTACAAGTGCAGAACTCTTGCAAAGACAGTGATGTCATTTTTGCTACAGAACATGAAAATATCATGACATCGATGGTGAACAGTTTCATTTATTCAATTTAGCTGCATGTCCTGTTTATTGTTTTATAGCCTGTATATAAAAGTGTTTCCTTTGTTCACAAATGTGATCTGTGGCTTTATGATTTTTTTTTTTTTTTGCATTGCATATGATAAAGTTGTGTTTTGCATTCAGCCCAATTAAATTAATGCACAATGACGATAGGGGAAAAAAAGTTTGTATTTAAAATATATGATTCAATCAAATTCTATTTTATATTAGAAAAATGCTAAATCTGTAAACACACCTCAACACCAAAACGCGTCTCTGTTATTTAAACTCATGCATTTAATTGTCAAATAATATGTGGAATTACTTATTTAATGAATTCAGTTTGGGCTGTTTTATATGTTGTTACATCTTCCTGTTTCTGTTCCTGGTTCCTCCACCAACAAGAACTCGGCACCATCAACCCATCAACCAGATGGGGGATGCTGAAGCTTCATCTAGTGCTTCATTCAATCAAGCTTATATAGCGACATCTGCTGGTGGAGTTGAAACATGACAGCCAAGTCATCATAATAGCAAACATTGTGTCTAACCTGTACAATAAATATTTGGATTGTATATTTTATGACTCTGCTGTTCTTGATTATTTCTAATCATGATTCTCATCCAGTGTGACTCTGGCTTAAGCTCATTTTCACATCATAAGTAAAGTTTATTTATATAGCACTTATCACAGAAAGAAAAATCACAAAGTACTTCACAAACGTTTTCTGTCTTTACATCACTTCTCACCTTGATTATCACCCCTTGGTTTGGTTCTCTGAGTGATCCTAAGGTTTTCCATCATTAAAGTTTGTTTTTAAAACGTTTTCAAGGATCAAGTTATTTCTTGTGGTTTCATCTCAATTTACAAGAGTTAGCCTGCACACACAGTGGAGGAAATAATTATTTGACCCCTTGCTGATTTTGTAAGTTTGTCCAATGACAAAGAAATGAAAAGTCTCAGAACAGAATCATTTTAATGCTAGGTTTATTTTAACAGTGACAGATAGCACATCAAAAGGAAAATTCAAAAAATTACCTTAAATAAAAGATAGAAACTGATTTGCACTTCATTGAGTGAAATAAGTATCATGCCGTACCATATCATAAATGTGACGAGTATGGCAGCTAGTTGGTTCAACATTGAAATCCTCTTGACTTTTTGCACCTACGCAATGAAGATTGCTGTATCTCTAACCTTTGTTAATACACTGCTCACAAAAATTAAAGGAACACTTTAAAGAAACACATTAGATACATCAGATCTCAATATGAAGTTGGATATCTATACAAATAACGACAGGGCAATGTCTTAGGAACAAAAGGATGCCAAGTCTTAATGGAAATAAAAGTTTTCAGCCTACAGAGGGCTCAATTGTGTAGACACCCTAAAATCAGAGGGAAATGAAGATGTGGCAGGCTAGTCCATTATTTCAAAAACTTAATTTCTGCAACTCAAAATGCTTTTCAGTATCTTGTGTGGCCCCCACGAGCTTGTGTGCATGCTTGACAACGTCGGGGCTTGCTCCTAATGAGACAACGGATGATGTCTTGTGGCATTTCCTCCCAGATCTGTGTGAGGGCATCCCTGAGCTCTTGTACAGTCTGAGGAGCAACCTGGCACCGTCTAATGGACCGAAACATAATGTCCCACAGATGTTCTATTGGGTTTAAGTCAGGGATCGTGAAGGCCATTCAATTGTTTCAATTCCTTCATCCTCCAGGTACTGCCTGCATACTCTTGCCACACGAGGCCGGGCATTGTCGTGCATTAGGAGAAAACCAGGACCTACTGCATCAGCGTAGGGTCTGACAAAGGGTTCAAGGATTTCATCTGGATACCTTATGGCAGTCAGAGCACCATTTCCTAGGCAGTAGAGGTCTGTGCGTCCCTCCATGGATATGCCTCCCCAGACCATCACTGACCCACCACCAAACCTGTCGTGTTGAACGACGTTGCAGGCAGCATAACGTTCTCCTTGTCTTCTCCAGACTCTTTCACGTCTATCACAGGTGCTCAGGGTGAACCTGCAAGATGGCGGCGCGCACGGGCGCAGCGGCTCTTAGCTCTCCAGTTTGGTGCTTGTTTTTACTACTTATTTTGTGTGTTTTTTTACACTTATGCAACGCCGCAATCTCTTACAGTCGCCAGAACCTAATTGACCTAGGTTTCGGATACAGTTTGTTTTTGGCGACTTTCAGTGAACACACAACATACACGAGGATATAGCGAGAGCGCCGCGGTCTCCGTGGATGGTCTGCCCACCCAGCAAGCACAGGAGGCGGCGGATGGAGAGAAAGCAGAAGAGAGGATGCCGGTTGGGCTCAGATGCTAGGCTACGCAAACAACCACACCGGCCAGCACTACCGAGCCTGTTCCTGTCAAACGCTAGATCCATCACCCACAAAATGGACGAATTGGAGCTACAGATGACCACCACGAGCTTTGTACGGAACTGCAGCATCATTCTGATCACTGAGTCGTGGCTTCACCCGCTGATTCCCAACAACGCAGTCAAGCTAGCAGGCCGCACGCTACACCGGCAAGACCGAGATAGTGACTCAGATAAAAGAAGGGGAGGCTCTGTGTTTACGTACACGAGTGGTGTTGTAACAGCAGGACTATTCACACACACTGTTCTCCCGATTTGGAAGTTCTAGCAGTCTCATGTAGACCTTTTTACATCCCGAGGGAGTTTACAGTTGTGATTGTGTTTGCTGTTTATATACCGCCGGATGCTAACGTTAGCACGGCTCTAAGTCTCTTGCACAATATCATAAACAAACAACAGCTTGCTCACCCCGACGGGGTTTTTATTGTCGCCGGTGACTTCAACAAAGCGTGCCTAAAGACTGTTCTCCCCAAATTTGCCCAGTTTGTGAATTTTGCCACCTGAGGGGATAACATTTTGGACCATGTTTATTCAAACATCAGGCATGCTTACAGAGCATCACCCCTTTCCTGCTGAGGAAAACAAAGCCACAAACAAAGATAATAAAAACTTGGCCTGAAGGAGCCCTCTCTCAACTGCAGGACTGCTTCTCAACAACTGTATGGGATTTATTCTACAGCCACAACCTCCAGGAATACACGGACACTGTACTGTCCTACATCAGGAACTGTGTTGATCAGGTCACTGTCAACAAAAGGGTCAGGGTGTTTCCAAATCAAAAACCCTGGATGAATAACGAAGTGCAATCCCTCCTAAAAAGCTGCAACACTGCCTTCAAGTCAGGGCACAAGGCAGCGTGTAGGGCAATTAGGGCAGACCTGAGTACAAGCATCAGAAAAGCCAAGGCGGCCTACATGAGGAAGATTGAAGATCACTTTGCCGATAACGACCCTAGAAAGATGTGGCAGGGGATAAATCACATCACAAACTACAGAGGAGTAACCAGGCGACATCTAAGACTGATGCATCGCTGGCTGAGGATCTAAACCACTTCTTCGCCCGCTTTGAGACAACCAAGGCATCAGCTGTCACACCACTTCCTCCCGCCCCCAGTACTGGCACACTGACACTTCAGGAGCATCAAGTCAGAGGTGTTCTGAGGTCAGTGAATCCCAGGAAGGCGGCAGGCCCTGATGGAATACATGGAAAGCGTGTGCTGACCAACTGTCTGGAGTCTTCACAAAAATCTTCAACCTGTCCTTATCACTCAACACCGTCCCACCCTGCCTCAAAACCTCCATCATCATCCCCATCGCCAAGAAGACAGCTGTGGACAGCCCAAATGACTATAGACCGGTTGCTCTTACACCTGTAGTAATGAAGTGCTTTGAGAGACTGGTCCATCAGCCCATCATGGCCTGTCTGCCTCCCACCCTGGACCCCCACCAATTTGCCTACAGGGCAAACCAATCCACTGATGATGCTATCTCCATAGCGCTCCATACTGCGCTGAGTCATCTGGAGCACCAAGAAAGCTATGTGAGAATGCTCTTCCTGGACTTCAGCTCAGCATCATCCCTGAGATCCTGGTCCAAAAATTGTCCCACCTGGGACTTTCCACCCCCATCTGCCTCTGGATTAAGGACTTCCTGACAAATAGACCACAGTCTGTCAGACTCGGCCCCCACCTGTCCAGCACCATCACACTTAGTACCGGCTCTCCACAAGGTTGTGTTCTGAGTCCCCTCCTGATCACTCTCTACACATCCGACTGTTCCCCGACCCATCTCTCAAACACCATCATAAAGTTTGCGGATGACACCACCGTGGTTGGACTCATCTCAAGGGGTGATGAGTTGGACTACAGAGATGAGGTCAACAGACTGACTGCCTGGTGTTCAGTAAACAACCTCCAGCTGAACACCACAAAAACCAAAGAACTCTTCCTGGACTTCAGGAAGGGCAGAGCAGACCCGGCCCCACTCTACATCCATGGGGGCTGCGTGGAGAGGGTACGCTCCATGAAGTTTCTGGGTGTGCAGATCTCTGACAATCTCTCCTGGACTGCAGATACTACAGCGGTGGTAAAAAAGGCCCAGCAGCGTCTCCACTTCCTGCGAGTGCTCAGGAGGAACGACCTGGAGGAGAGGCTGATGGTGACATTCTACAGAGCCACCATCGAGAGCGTCCTAGCGTACGGCATCACAACATGGTACGCAGGGTGCTCAGCTGCAGACAGGAAAGTACTGCAGAGGGTCATCAGCACAGCCCAGAAGATCACTGGCTGCTCTCTGCCCAGCCTGGACGACATTGCCAACTCCCGCTACCTCAGTAGAGCAAGCAATATCATCAAAGACCACTCTCACCCCAGTAACCATCTGTTTGACCTGTTACCGTCAGGCCGACGGTACAGGTCACATAAAACCAGGACAAATAGATTCAGAGATAGCTTCTTTCCCAGAGCTATCACCGTAGCAAACAACCACAAAACCAGAATGAACCTGTTAACCCGAACCCCACATTTACCGTCTAATATTGATAAAGTGCAATAATATTTATATGTGCTCTCTCAGTTTCACTCAATATGCAAATATTCTGCACACAATAGGGAAGTGCAATGCTGCTACTCAAATGTTTGCACCTATTACTGTTGATTTTACATTTATTTGATTGAAATTGATTTGATTGATTGTGTTGATTTTACATTTATCCTGCACCAAATGGAGTGGCACTCCAATTTCACTGTACCCTGTACAATGACAATAAAGTCTATTCTGATTCTGATTCTGTCTGTAAAAAGTACAGGGCGCCAGTGGCGGACATGCCAATTCTGGTGTTCTTGAGCAAATGCCAATCGAGCTCTACGGTGCTGGGCAGTGAGCACAGGGCCCACTACAGGATGTCGGGTCCTCAGGCCATCTTCATGAAGTCTGTTCCTGATTGTTTGGGTAGAGACATTCACACCAGTGGCCCTCTGGAGGTCATTCTGTAGGGCACGAGCAGTGTTCAGCCTGTTCTGCCTTGCACAAAGGAGCAGGTATCGGTCCTGCTGATGGGTTGTGGACCTTCTACGGCCCTGTCCAGCTCTCTGAGAATAACCGCCAGTGTCCTGAAATCTCCTCCATGTTCTGGAGATTGTGCTGGGAGACACATTAAACCTTCTTGCTGCAGCACGTGTGGATGTGCCATCCTGGAGAAGTTGGACAACCTGTGCAACTTCTGTAGGGTTAAGGAATCGCCTTATGCTGCCAGTAGAGATAATTACTCAAGCCAAAACTAGCACGAATGGTAAACCAGCCAAAAAGATCAAGAGGGAGAAACTTGAAATGACCTCCACATGTTAAACCAGTCCTGTTTTGAGGGTTTTGTAATTGTTGCCACTTTAGTGCACCTGTCGTTAAGTCCATGAACACCAATACAGCTGAAAGTGATTAACAATGCCCTCAGCTGCTTAATCAACCAGAAAATTATCAGACAGGTTTAATTGATTTCATGCCAGGCCCAATAAAAAAAGTGTTCCTTTAATTTTTGTGAGCAGTGTAGTTGTCTGAATCCACTTCTGTACGCTTTTACTACTTGTAAAATATGCACAGTTTGTCAGAAACAGGAACTGCAGGATATTCTAAGAATGCCACAAACATCAGTTATGTCTAAAACAGCAGAGGTTTCAGGATGACGACAGTCAAAATGATGTAATTTATGCCCACAATAGAGAAGTGTTGTCATTTTTAAAGGGGAAAAATTGTGCATATCCTTTTCAAAGAAATGTGTCGCACGAAGCCACCTCACTGACATTTATACCATATGCAGAAACCTAAACGATCAAACGGCAAACATGAGCAACAACGGTTTGAACTCAGCTTTGGTACATTTTACTTACGTCTCACACGTATGTAGCCCCGATCCTTTTTAGGACTCTGCCTTGACAGCCAGAGGTTGAAGGACTATACAACCTTTTAAATGCCATTATTTTTAATTTTTAAATGGTAAACTGCCTGTATTTGATAAAGCGCCTTAGAGTGCCACCGGTGCCACCAGTCCCTCCGTGTGTATATATGCACTAAAAATGTTATAGAAGTAGAAGAGTTTGAAAAATTTTGAAACACTTTGTATGACTTAAATCTCCAAAAATCATCAAAGATAAATTGTTAAAATGCAAAAGTCACATAAAGACCATCTATAACTTGAGCTGATTTTGTGTATTGAAGTGAAAGTCAGCATTCATAGTAATAAAAGTTCACTGAAACAAACTGGAACAATGAACAGACAAAACACACAGGACTGACAGGGTTTAAAAACATGGGAACAAGTGATTGGGGTAATGAGAGGCAGGTGGGACCAATAGGGTATTCTGCAGATGACGTCACCACACAAAGGCTTCTGGGTAGGATCATACTTACAAGCCGCATTTGACAATAGAAAATATACATTTTCAGAGCGCTTTGACATCGATGTGAAGGCATAAAATGGAGGAAGTTGTTTTGACGGAGAAAAACATACGAGAGAGCTTTTCTTGATGGTGACCCTGCTAATTATCGATCGCCAGAACTGAAGCGCTAGCTGAAATGTCACGGTGAAAGTAAAAACTAACCCTCGCTAGCAGCGCTGTTGTTTTAAACACCATTATTCCCATCACTGCTCCTTCTTGAGTAATATAAAAATAAGTTCATTACTCACAGTGCTCAAGTAACTTTTTCTCAAGGTAGTTTTTTAACTGTCAGGTTATCATTTGTGTCCCTACTTTTTATATTCCACTCACCTCTGGTCAAAAGCCTTTTCTGTGGACGTGCTGTTTGGCCGAGACGTTCAGCTGGATCCCTCCGTTAACACTGCTACCTCTAACTCTCTGTTAACAATGTTGCCTCCACTTTCCGTTAACAACGCAGCGTCCTGCATTAATTCTCCTCCGCTGCTGCTCCTCCTGGATAACTCAATGCCTGAGAGCGTCACTAGGACCAGCGGCTGATCAATCTCGGATGTAGGACTTTTCCCTCCGGGAAGATGTAAGGAACGAATATACGTGCTTTTCTTGATCTGCTCCACACAGTTAAAATCCACTCGTCCACATAATGGCCTGTATTTGTATAGCGCTTTCTTAGGGTTCTACAACCCCCCAAGGCGCTTCACAACACAATCAGTCATCCACCCATTCACACACACATTCACACGCTGGTGGGGATGAGTTACATTGTAGCTACAGCTGCCCTGGGGTGCACTGACAGAGGCGACGCCTGCCGTACACCAGCGCCACCGGTCCCTTCGACCACCACCAGCAGTCAAGGCGAGTAAAGTGTCTTGCCCAAGGACACAACGACAGCGACAGACTGAGCGGGACGCAAATCTGTGACCTTCCGATTGCAAGGCGGCCACTTAACTCCTCTGCCACCATCGCCCACATAAAAACTACCACCACTTTGCTTCTTCTGTCTTTAGCTTAGCCCGCGTCGCTTTCCAGCTGTTTCATATGGTTCGTGGTCGTGGACTTTACCGGCTTTAGAAAAGGGATAAAAAGTCCTCTCCAACATCCAATCTGGGCATCTAGAGTCTGATTAGCACCTCCCCCAGCAGCAGCGCTTAGTTCCTTGCTGTTTGAAAATCTTTAGGAGACGAAAAAATAACTTTAGTCAGATCGGAGCAACTCAGACCCATAGGAATCCATTATAACTGCCCGCTTACTTGTATGACCCTGCGACCTAGAGTGCCTTGCGACATTACGTCATAATCTATTTTTAGCTACTGTAGAAAGCTCTATTAACATGAACACAAGACTGAACAGAAACTGGGGAGACGAGACAGAATGTAACAGGAGGCAGGGCCAGGGAGAAAATTCTTTACCGCCTGTAGTCCCCGCTGTACACTCCACCTCCCTCTGCTCCCCACTCATCTAAACCTGGGCTAACATCAGAATTTAACCATAAGCCCTATCAAATAGAAAAGTCTAGTCTAGTCTTAAAAGTAGACAAGGTGTCTGCCTCACGGACTAAAGCTGGGAGCTGGTTCCACAGGAGAGGAGCCTGATAGCTAAAAGATCTGCCTCCCATCCTACTTTTAGATATTCTAGGAACCACCAGTAAACCTGCAGTCTGAGAGCACAGTGCTCTGTTAGGAACATATGGAACAATCAGATCACCGATGTATGATGGAGCATGGTTATTAACTCATTCACTGCCATTGACGATTATAGTCGTCAATTGCATTTTTTTTACGGGGTGAGAACATGAGAACAAACATCACATGTCTAAAGCGGATCTTCGTCCGTGTATGTCACACATCACGTGATCAGGAAGTGGAAAATCAATGAATTAGGAGTTTGTTTTGGGCCGCTGCTGTAAAAAAAAAGTGATGCGCCAACCAGAAATGCTTCTGTAGCTCACGCTTAGGCAACAGTTGTTTTCAGAGGCTAATTTAATGCTGTTCAGATCAGGTGGTTGACTAAGCCGTATCTGAGGTTCTGGTCCAAAGAAGACAACTTCAGTCTTGTCTGGATTTAACAGCAGAAAGTTTAGAGTCATCCAGAGTTTTATGTCTTCAAGACAAGTCTGTAGTCTACCTTACTGATTAGGTTCATCAGGATTTATGGATAAATATAACTGAGTATCATCAGCATAACAGGGTAAGTTTATCCCATGCTGTCTAATGATTTTACCAATTGGAAGCATATATATATAGTGAAAAGAATTGGTCCTAGCACTGAACCCTTTGGTACTCCACAAGTAACCCTAGAGTATGAAGAAGATTTCTCATGTACATGAACAAACTGAAATCTGTCAGACAGATAAGATTTTAACCAACCTAGCGCTGTTCCTTTGATCCCTATAACATGTTGGAGTCTTTCTAAGAGAATATTGTTATCGACTGTGTCAAAAGCAGCACTGAGGTCCAACAAGACCAGAACAGACACAAGATTCTTATCTGAGGCTATGAGAATATAATTTGTAACTATAGGTGCTTTTGGACTGTAGGAACCTTTTGTAGCTCCTATAACCTTTTTAGGAACTAGCCTGTTTTTTCACTAATGTGGTTTCAGTGCTGTGATACGCTCTAAAACCTGACTGAAATTCCTCGAACAGATCATTAGTGTTTAGATGCTCATATACTCGATTAGCCACTATTTTCTCAAGGACTTTAGATTAAAATGGAAGGTTAGATATTGGTCTATAATTCATTAAGTCATCTGTCATTAAGACAACAGGGAGAAACCTTCAACAGAACCTTTTGACACTTCCTCCTTTTCTGTTTTCTTTGTCTTTTCTGAGTGGCCCTAAATGCCACTGTAATAAAAACAATGTTGTCTGTTTTGCACATTAATAATTATTTTCCAGGAAACCACATCCGACAAAGAGGACTGGTGTGGGCCAGATCTGGCATTAAACTTGTCTAATTTCTTGTAAGGCAAATATATGTGAGCCAGGTCCAGCTATGATGGGGTTGTTTATGTAAAAACATTCAACACATAGCCGTGGTTTTGTTTATGTAGCCCAAATATGTTGATGCAGAAAGCTTTGTGCTTTTTTCAGGTGTGAGCAAACCAGATCTGGGTTAACACAGGCCTGTAATTCTTTGTTTTGTCGGCCATGTTTGCTGTTGGTGTGACTGGCACCTGCCAGGAATGAGTTGTGTTTCAAAGAAACTGTTTGTGTTATAAAGAGAAACATAGATTGTCAGTAGATATTTCTTTATTTTGTTCTGTAACTGACCATTTGACCTCATTATATTTTTAAATATATAATTTTTGCTTGTCAAATAAAACATGTAGTATAAGAGATGGAAACTTTATATTTTTTTAATTTCTTGTTTCCTTAATTGAACAATAAAAAGTTTTTTTTAATTATTAAATTCCAGCAGGTCTAGAGATTTAATCACCACAGTGAACTAAAAATTCTAAATAACTGTATAATAACATAAAGAGCATAGAATGAAATGTTAAAACAAACTAGAGCAAGAATAGTCCTGATGGAATTACTTTTGCCAAACACAATGCAAGAGAGCCAAATACTAAAAAATACTTCTGACCATGCAATAAAAATAGGCAACTAAACAGTCTGTGAAGTCAGGCTTATAACTGAACAGCTCAAATGTAGATAAAGCTCTGCTCCTGCTGTCATTGATCAATACAAAGTAAGACACAACATAACCAAGGAATTAACAAGGTGAATGTATAAAAGAACTGTGCTCTAAAAATAAGATCTCAGTTCCTTTGCATCAGCGTCAGTATTTTCTTTTTCTGACGTAGCTTTTTGACTGCAGTGAAGCAACACTTCAGCTTCTATAAGAGGCTGTTCACCACCATTAGCTGCACAGAGCACAACCCCACCAGCAAGACACAACATGGATCAACCTAATTCCACTATGGAGACATATAACATCTCCTCTTCTACAGGACTTCTTCCTCATCCTAAATGGCACGCAGACCAGCTGGTTCCTGCTGTGATGTGCTCCCTCTTCTTCCTTGTTGGAGTTCCTGGAAACGTTGCTGTAATTATCCTCAGACCTAACTGGCAGCATCTATCCAGTCTGAGCCAAAGTTTGCTAATGAATCTGGCCATCTGTGATCTGCTCTGCCTGATGACCCTTCCTTTTTGGATTTATTCTTTTCTCTACCCCTGGACTTTGGGCCTGGTGACCTGCAAGATTTTAGCATATGTAGTGTACTGCACCATTTATGGCAGCCTGATGACTGTGACTGGATTAAGCATTCAGCGCTACCTGATGGTGGTGCACCGTCAGAGGTGCCAACAAGTACAAAGAAGACTTGTGTTGATTCTGCTGTGGCTGGTGGCTTTTATCCTGTCCACCCCTGCTTTGGTGGTTCATCAGGTGGTGACGGATCAACATTGGTCGGACTGCCAACTTCAGTTTCCTTCTAATGCCCAATGGTTAGCCTGTCTAATGACAGGAATCGTGTTTGGATTTCTTTCTCTTTTTCTTGTGGCATTTTCATACCTTCGACTCAAGAGGACGGTTAGCCAGTCAACTTTTTTCAACAATCCACAGACGAGCCGCCTGGTTACCAGAATCATTGTAAGCTTTTTTGTCCTGTGGGTTCCATACTACACTATTCTTGTGTTGGGTGTGGCAGCCATTTGTCTCAACAACGAGAGTCTTAAGAAGTTCCATATTGACACATGGAAAGTTGTTGTAGGAGTTACATTTGTGAACAGTTGCCTGAATCCGTTTCTGTATGCATTTAATTCTTGCAAAATATGCACCGTTTTTCAAAAAGATAAACCAATGCAGCAAATGAGAAGTATTCCCCAAGCAGCAGGTATTTGTACAAGTGCAGAACTCTTGTAAAGACAGTGATGTCATTTTTGCCACAGAACATGAAAATATCATGACATCTATGGTGAAAAGTTTCATTTATTCAAGTTAGCTGCATGTCCTGTTTATTGTTTTATAGGCTGTATATAAAAGTGTTTCATGTGGCTTTATGATTTTTTTTTTTACATTGCATATGATAAAGTTGTGTTTTGCATTCAGCCCAATTAAATTAATGCACAATGAGGAAAGGGAAAAAGAGTTTGTATTTAAAATATATGATTCAATCAAATTCTATTTTATATTAGAAAAATGCTAAATCTGTAAACACACCTCAACACCAGAATACATTTCTCTGTTATTTAAACTCATGCATTTAATTGTCAAATGATGTGTGGAATTACTTATTTAATGCATTCAGTTTGGGCTGTTTTATATGTTGTTACATCTTCCTGTTTCTGTTCCTGGTTCCTCCACCAACAAGAACTCGACACCATCAAACCATCAACCAGATGGGGGCTGCTGAAGCTTCATTTAGTGCTTCATTCAATCAAGCTTATATAGCGACATCTGCTGGTGGAGTTGAAACATGACAGCCAAGTCATCATAATAGCAAACATTGTGTCCAACCTGTACAATAAATATTTGGATTGTGTATTTTATGACTCTGTTGTCCTTGATTATTTCTAATCATGATTCTCACCCAGTGTGACCCTGGCATATGCTCATTTACACATCATAAGTAAAGTTTATTTATCAATCAATCAATCAATCAATCAATCAATCAATCAATCAATCAATCAATCAATTAATCAATGTTTATTTATATAGCGCTTTACACAACCCAGAGGGTGACCAAAGTGCTTATCATTTACTATGGAAAGAGAATAAAAACAAAAATCAACAATAAAATAGTTAAGAATCACTGTAAAAATGTAAAAATCAAATCCAGATAAAACAATTTAGAACTGCTATAAAAGTAATAAAAATCTGAGCCTTTTAAAAAGTAATTAAAAGCCACTATAAAAATAATAATAATAATAAAAAAAAACATATCAACATTTTATGGTGGCAAAAATAGCAAAATTAGACACAGTTTACAACACTCCAGCATTTTCAAAAGCCATGTAAAAGAGGTGTGTCTTTAATCCAGACTTAAATAAAGTGACATCAGAGGTCATCCGTAGGTCAAGTGGGAGTTTGTTCCATAGCTTCAGGGCTACCACCAAAAATGAGTGATCCCCCCACTGCCTGTATTTAGATCTTGGAACACGTAAATAAAATTTCCCAGAAGACCTTGTTTCTCTGCCTTGCTTTTGAAATGAAAGACTGTCACAGATGTTGGATGGTGCGAGCCCATGAATATCTTTAAATGCAAACATTATGATCTTGAATTTAATTCAGAATCTAACAGGGAGCCAATGAAGTGATGAGAGAACTGGAGTGATGTGTTCACGCCTAGGGATGTTGGTGAGCAGACTTGCAGCTGCGTTTTGAACTAGTTGCAGCCTGGCCAGATGTTTCTGTGCTAGACCTGTATACAGAGCATTGCAGTAGTCCAAACGGGAGCTGATAAAAGCATGTAAGGCTCTTTCTAGGTCACTGCGATTTATAAATGGTTTTACTTTAGTTAAAAGATGGAGCTGAAAGAAGCTAGTCTTGACGACCGAGTCAATGTGTTTATCAAAATTCATGCTGCTATCAAATATGACACCTAAATTCCTGACCTGATTTTTAAAACTCGAGACTAAACATCCAAAAACTGACAGTGTGTGAGGTGTAAGAAGTTTTCTGAGAACCAAATCTCTATGTCCTGCATGCAGTGTAATAGCGAAGATATTGTAGCACCATGTCTGGACTTTACTGGTAGATAAATTTGGATGTCATCAGCATAACAATGGAAAGACAAATTATGTCTTTTAATGACGTTTCCAAGCGGCAACATGTAAAGAGAGAAAAGTATAGGCCCTAGAACAGATCCTTGGGGTACACCACTTGGGAGACTTGCCCTGGATGAATAGGTGTTTCCGATCATGACCGAGAAACTTCTGCTTGACAAAAAGGATCTGAACCAGGTCAATGCAGTGCCATAAATTCCAGCAACATTTTCTAAATGAGAGACGAGAATTTCATGATCTATCATATCGAATGCTGCCGTAACAGAACCAGAACAACAGGAGACCCTTCATCAACTGCTAACATGATGGACCTTTAATAAGGCAGATTCTGTGCTATGTCGAGATCTAAAACCGGGTTGAAGGTTTTAAAAGTTTTCCAGGATCAAGAGTTATTTCTTGTGGTTTCATCTCAATTTACAAGAGTTAGCCTGCACACACAGTGGAGGAAATAATTATTTGATCCCTCGCTGATTTTGTAAGTTTGTCCAATGACAAAGAAATGAAAAGTCTCAGAACAGTATCATTTTAATGCTAGGTTTATTTTAACAGTGACAGATAGCACATCAAAAGGAAAACTCAAAAAATGACTTTAAATAAAAGATAGAAACTGATTTGCATTTCATTGAGTGAAATAAGTATTTGAACCCACTAACAAAAAAGACTTAATACTTAGTGGCAAAACCCTTGTTTGTAAGCACGGAGTTCAAACGTCTTGTAATTGATGACCAAGTTTGTGCACATTGTAGGAGGAATTTTGGTCCACTCCTCTTTGCAGATCATCTCTAAATCACTAAGGTTTAGAGGCTGTTTCTGTGCAACTTTGAGCTTCAGCTCCCTCCATAGGTTTTCTATTGGATTCAGGTCCGGAGACCGACTAGGCCACTCCATGACCTTAATGTGCTTCTTCTTGAACCGCTCCTTTGCTGCCTCCTTTGATGATTTAATCACCACAGTGAACTAAACGTTCTAAATAACTGTATAGTAAAATAAAGAGCATAGAATGAAATGTTAAACCAAACTAGAGCAAGAATAGTCCTGACTGCTTGACCAAAAACAGTTCCAAGTACTAAAAAAAAGACTTCTGACCATGCAATAAAAAATGGCAGCAAAACAGGTTTCTTCCACATGTTACGTAGCCTGGCCAGCCATACCAATGCAAGGCCGTGGGAATTATGGGTGCTGAGGGTGCTGCAGCACCCCCTTGTGGATGACAAATGATATGCATGTTGTCGAATTTTTGCAAACAAAGGTATTTTATTATATTTTGTTTCGAATTGAACACAACTACTGCTATTACATGGTATTATTTGCAAAAATGGAAGCATTTATCATATTTGATTGTATTTTTTATGTCACACACACACTTAGCCATGTTATAGACACAAATATTGGCACTTATACGTAACTCACCTGATTGTCTATTTGCCTCTTTTCTGAGGTATTTTATTCATAATCTGTGCTTTTCGACTCCTGACTGGACCACCAAGTTGGATTTCTGTTTGCGGCCGCTGCGTTGGTCTAAACAACCAATCATGTGACAGCCGTTTCACTACTTTTCATTACGCTAAAAAAACTAGTCCCATTTTAAAACGATTGTAAAAAAAAACTGCACTAATATAAAATAAGATGTTTTTACTTTTGAGCTCAGTATGAACATAATATATTTATGAAGCAAACATACCAGCGGTCAAAATGAGATTAAATGAAAACAGGGTTCATCGATCTTACGGTCAAGTCTACGTAGAACAGAAATAGCGGTAAATTAAAAATGGCGAACCAGAAGCGAATAGATTTCTTTTCAGCTCTGGTAAAAAAAATTGAAAACAAATGAGGATTCAACAACTGCACTGAACGGAAATGCTCCTATTGATTACCAGATCACAGGACATGTCTCTGGAACAAATCTGGAGAAAGATGAAGAAGCGACAGAAACTGGCCGGCCGGGCTGCTCCACCTCAGAAATGGCAGGTGAACAGAAAGAAACGTCTATGGCGCCACATCCATGCCAGCCACGCAATCATGTCTTCCCAGGCAGGTGTTTTGGAAAGAGAAAAATTTTCCCGTTCTTTTCAGCCTCAGTGGTTTGATAAATGGAAGTGGCTTCATTATGGTGTGGAGGAGGACGCTGTTTTTTGTTTTGTGTGCACCCAGGCTATTCAGAGAAAGTTAGTCGTTTGTGATCAGTCTGCACAGATTAAAACACTTTTTATGGAGAGAGGATTTTCTAACTGGCAAAAAGCAACCACAAAGTTTTGTTTGCACGAGAAGTCACCGCTGCACAGAGACGCCATTAGGATCACTGCTGCTTTTTACAGCAAACACCAATAAGCGCACTTCTTTCAGATGTTACAGCAAGAGACCAGCAAACAGCAAAGAACGTTCTGGAGCTTTTGTTTTGATCAATTTCGTTTTTGGGGAGGAAGGGTCTGCCTTTAAGAGGAGACTCAATGCGTGATGGGGTCTTATATGAGCTGATGTTGGGGCGGACTTATAACATGCCCAAAAAACGCCAATGGATGACAGGGCGAGACAACTGGATGAGCAACACGATCCAAAATGAGATAATCGCACAGTTTGCACATTCAATCCAAAGGAGAGTGGCTTCACGTGCATCTGGCTGCGACGTTTATGGACTGACAGCTGACAGCACAACAGACATCAGCACTTCAGAGCAGTTTTCTTGCTCTCTTCAATATGTTGACGACAAACTTGAGACGCATTGTGACTTTTTGGGATTTTACAACTGTCCAGATACTACTTCAGAGACATTATTCACATGTTTGAGGGACATTTTAACACGGATGAACATCCCACTTTCTCATCTACAGGGTTACTGCTTTGATGGTGCCAACAAAATGTCAGGTCGATTATCTGGTGTCCAGGCCCGACTAAAAGAAGTGAGCCTGCACTCATTGTATGTGCACTGCTGTAATCACTCGCTGGATCTCGTTCTGCAGGAGGTGGCACGGGACTTAAATCTGATTGGGGAAGGACTCAATTTTGTGCAGGCTGTGTCTGTGCTCATCAAAGTGTCTGCTAAACGTAAACAGCTGTTTCAGTCACTTTTCGGCTGTGAAGACGTCATCAGAAACATTTTGGGCTTGTGTCCAACACGATGGTGTGTTCGTGTTAAAGCAATTCAGCGCTGTACTGTATCTTACACAGTTTTCCTGTCGACGCTGGAAAATTTAAAGGAGGACAAAACATTAAGAGGTGACACCAGGGCCAAGGTAACCGGACTTTACAAGCAGGCCCTGAAAGCTAAAACTCTGTTCAGTTTGCGCTGCTGTGAAGAGCTATTTGGACCAAGTGAAGCTGTTGGGAGGGAATGGCTGTTGCCGTAAGCAGAGAGAAAACCATGCTTAATGCAGCAAATGGAAAGCCCTGTGCATCACTTGAATCTCTCCTGCTGCCATCAGACTTTGACACACACAGGCTGCACCTCCAGCTACAGATGTTAGGAGATGTCAAAGAAAGTGGACCACACAATACAGTGCAAACTGTTGCTGCTGGTTTCTCAGAACTTCATCCTCAAACCAGAGCGCTTTTGGGAGAAGCTGAAAAACTATTAAAACTGTGCATGTGCCTTCCCATATCTGTTGCTTCATCAGAAAGAAGTTTCTCAGCACTCAGACGCCTGAAAACATGGCTAAGGAGCACAATGTCTCAGAAAAGACTTACACACCTCGCACTTATGCACGTACATGGAGATATTGTGGAACAGCTGGATGTTTTGGAGATGATGAAGTGTTTCATCAGCACAAACCCGGAGCGCAGGAACACTTTTGGAGTATCATCATAAAAGTAAGACAACATTTTTACTGTTCTTTATACACTCTGTGTGGCAAAGTTGGTGGCTTGTGTAGATCAGATTTGTGTTCAAGTTATTGATTTTTGTTGGAAAAAGTTTTCTGTGGCATCACGTGTAAATAAACATAGGAATCTTTCGTTTTGTTTTTCATTTCCATTCATTTAAGGAGATGTTCTTTGGAGTGTGGTTTTATATTTGAGAAACATTTAGGTATCAGATCAGCTGTTGTCTTTGAACCACCAGACAGAACAACCAGAGCAACTGTCAGTTCCTTGGCAACGTGTGTGAAGGGATGGGGTGAGGTGAGGTGCTGGAGATTGTGCGGTTCTGTGTGGATTCTGGAAAGTTTTGATGTGTTGTTTGTGGGGTTTTCCCAGATTGTTGATGGCACTGAGCTGCTGTTATTTTGAAGAATGAGCCAAGAATTACAACTGAAAACGGCCTTGTTTGCACCATAAAAACGCCACTAATACAGGGCTATATATATAGCTACTATATATAAATCTATATATAAACGTGAAAAATGTGTGTGCGCATTTGTGTGTGTGTGTGTGGCTGATCACAGCACCCCCTTAGGAAAATAAGTTCCTAAGGGGGTGCTGATGATTCCTTATGGGAAGCAATGGGTCTGGTAACGCTCCCATTCAAATAACCCCACCCCCAAAGAGTTCTCCCCAAGCCAATCAGCGCTGAGCAGCGAACGTCACACACCGGGATGCTCAGTTTCTCATAAACAACGAAGATGGCGTCTGAAGCGACGCTCGCTGCGGCTCTTTCCTCTGTTCTAAATGACTTGGACATGTCTTTAAAACCACAACAAGAATTCACGCTAAAAGCCTTTCTTCTAAAGAAAGATGTTTGCGCCGTGCTACCCACAGACATATATACCTAGACGCCTCGTGGACCGGCGCTGCCGTAGTGGCCGGCCACCATTCAGCCCGGCACCATCAAACCATCAACCAGATGCGGGCTGCTGATTGGTTCACTGTCCTTTAAAGGACTTCCTGTTCTGTTTGCAGTGGGGGAGGAGCTGGTTACATCTGAGGCTTTCCAGCCCACTGCTTTGCCCAAAGGTTTACTACTCAAAGCTTCATTTAGTGCTTCATTCAATCAACCTTATACAGCGACATCTGCTGGTGGAGTTGAAACATGACAGCCAAGTCATCATAATAGCAAACATTGTGTCTAACCTGTACAATAAATATTTGGATTGTATATTTTATGACTCTGGTGTCCTTGATTATTTCTAATCATGATTCTCACTGTTGATTTATGATCAATCTGGTTAGGATAGTTAGGATAATTTGACATTTATTGACATTTAACCACAAAATACGTTTATATTTATCCAGATAAAGAAAGATAGAAAACTGGACTTCAACTTTGAGAAGGCATATTTTGAAACCAGTCTTGGCTGCATTTCAAAAGGATGTTATCTGCTTTATGCAAAGAGGTCAAAGGTAATTTTTCATGTTGTGTTCCACAGAAAGTTCATTATAAAGGTGGTTGGAAATGGTTGAAATTTCCATAACTACTTTGCAAGTAAAAAGTTGCAGCCAATAATATGTCGATGTACGTGTAGATTTCTGTTCAGATCCAACAGTTTCCTTTTTAAACAGCTCTTCTTGGACAGCTGATCATACTTCTGAGGCTGACTGACGTTAGTCATCATCAGTTGTTTGGTGCAGAATCTTACAAGCAACAAGCATCATGGATCAACTTAGTTCCACTGTGGCAACGTCTAATATCTCCTCTTCTCCTGGACTTCTAGCTCACCCCTCATGGAACTCCAGTGGCCTGGCTCCTGCAGTGATGTTTTCTTTATCCATTGTCCTGGGAGTTCCTGGAAACATCGCAGTCATCATTCTCAGGCCTAAATGGGAGCAACTGTCCAGTTTGAGTCAGGCGTTGCTGCTTAATCTGGCCATCTCCGACCTGCTCTGCCTCCTGACCCTTTCACCGTGGATTTACACTTTTCTCTATGGCTGGACATACGGCCTGGTGGCCTGTAAGCTTCTAGCATACTTTGAGTACTGCACCATTTATGGCAGCTTGCTGACCGTGACTGGGTTAAGCATCCAGCGCTACTTAGTGGTGGTGCGCCGGCAGAGCTGCCAACAGGTACAAAAAGGACTTATCCTGGTTCTGCTCTGGCTGGCTGCTTTCATCCTGTCCATCCCTTCTTTGATTTTTCGAAAAACCAATGCAGGTCAGTGGACAGACTGCATTGAACAGCCTGTTTCTAATGCCCAGTTTGTGGCTGTGCGGCTAACTTATACTGTGTTTGGATTTGTTGCCTTTGCTATTGTGGTATTTTCATACATTTGTGTCAAGAGGACAATTAACCAGGCAGCCGTTGTCAATCATCCACAGACAACCCGACTGGTCGACAGCATCATTGTGAGCTTGTTTGTCCTGTGGGCTCCATTTCATATCATGAATATGTTGGGAGTACTAGCTGTTTGTCTCAATGATGAAAGTTTGTTTAATTTTTATAAAAACACAATGTATATAACCGAAGCAGTAGTATTTGTAAATTGTTGGCTCAATCCTCTCCTGTATGCGTTTACTTCTTACAAATTTTGTGCTGACCGCAAAAGAGAGGAGTCAGAACAGCAGAACCAAAGACTTCCTCCAAACCCAGACATCACTACAGTTGCACAGCTGTCATAATGACAGTTAAAGATGAGTTAAAGATGTCAGGACAGAGAAATCTGTTATTTTTATTTAAGTCAAAAAATATTTTACCTTTGATGATATGGCTGTTTTTCCTCTGTTTCTCATGTAATTTGTTATACAGACCAGGATTTTTCAATCCTGGTCCTGGAGGGCTGGTATCCAGCATGTTTTAGAGGTTTCCCTGCTTCAACACACATGATTTCAATCAGCAGGTGATTAACGGACTTCAGCAGAGGTTGATGAACTGCTGAACAGGTGATTCAACCACTGAATCAAATGTGTTGGAGCAGGGAAACAACTAAAACATGCTGGATCCGGGCCCTCCAGAACCAGGATTGAGAACCCGTGATATAGACCCCTCTACATGGTGTCCACTTCCACATATATTTGGTTTCTGAGTTTTATATACTGTCTGAACAACTCAAGTTCCCTTTCAGCTACTACTACCCAAACATCGCCACTCAGGCAGCCAATCTCCCCCTAAATCCCCCTAAATTCACACCACTCCACCCCCCACACCACCAACAACACCACACTCTCCCTTGCTTCCCCCTCTTCCTAACATATCTGACCAGGTGAGGAGAGAAATGAGGCAGCTTAAGAGCAGGAAATCTGCAGGACGGGCACAGCCCCAGACTGCTCAAAGACTGTGCTGACCAGATTTGTGAAGTGGTCACGCACATGTTCAACCTGAGCCTTCATCTGGAGCAGGTCCCCATCCTATGGAAGACCTCCTGTGTGGTTCCAGTTCCCAAAACATCACATCCCAGGGAACCAGACCACTACAGATCAGTCACTTTGACCTCTCACCTGATGAAGACTATGGAAAGACTCATCCTCACTCACCTACTTACACTCCATGGTGAGCCTAGAGATGGACTCACTGCAGTTTGCATATAAACCAAACATGGGCGTGGAGGATGCCATCATCTACCTGCATTATCGGGTACTGACTCACCTCGAGACGCAAAAAAGCACTGTGAGACGCATGTTTTTTGACTTCTCAAGCACTTTCAACACCATGAGGGGAGCAGGAGTGGATGGACATCTGACTGCTTAGACCATCGACTACCTCCCCAACAGGTCACAGTACGTGAGGCTGCGTAACTGTATGCCTGAGGTGGTTGTGTGCAGTACTGGAGCTCCACATGGTATGGTGCTCTCACCCTTTCTATTCACCTTCTACACCTCAGACTTCACCTACAACACCAGCAGCTGTCATCTCCAGAAGTTCTCTGATGACTCGGCCATTGTCGGCTGTGTGTCTGAGAGGAATGATCTGGAGTACTGGTCAGTCATCATTGACTTTGTGGACTGGTGTGAGCGAAAACACCTTTGCTTAAACACCAGTAAGACAAAGAAAATGGTGATTGACTGCCACCTACTCTTTGGAATAGACTGCCTTTGAATATTAGACAGGTGCCATCACTGCAGGTTTTTAAGTCATACTTGAAGACTCATTATTATGTTCAAGCCTTTCCAGCACTGAGATCTGTAACATTGCACTAATTTTTTTAGAGTGCCCCTTTTTTGTGGTTTTTTTATTGTTACTGTTTTACTGTTCTGTTTTACTGGATGTTTTTATTGAATGCTGTTTTTTATCAAATGCTTGTGTTCAGCACCTTGGGCTTCTGCTGAGGTGGCGGAAGGTGCTTTATAAATGAAATAAATGAAATGAGAAACACTCCTCCTCACTCACCAGTAAACATTCAGGGTGCTGACACTGAAGTGGT
Source organism: Aphyosemion australe (assembly GCA_006937985.1). Classification (NCBI taxonomy): domain Eukaryota; kingdom Metazoa; phylum Chordata; class Actinopteri; order Cyprinodontiformes; family Nothobranchiidae; genus Aphyosemion; species Aphyosemion australe. The sequence goes on along the minus strand of SSNS01000103.1, from coordinate 1,293,305 downwards.
GAAAACCTTTAAGTACCTGGGTGTTTACCTCAACAATAAACTGAACTGGTCGCACAACATCCTTGTATAAGAAAAGCCAAAGCTGCCTCCAAGTAATTTGTAACTATAACTAATTACTTTTTTAGCGTAAGATGCCCAACACTGATTATTTCTCAGACTAGTCATGCACCAAAATTTATAATCATTGCAACCCTACTTAAAGTGGCTGTCTGGAGTATTTTTTTTTATCTGATGGCACCATCTAGTGGCTGACAAGCATATCACACCAAGAGTTGTTTGATTCGTTTTTTTAAGATTGCGACTGCACATTTCTTGTTTATGAATGCTGACAAACAGAGCTAAAACACATTGTTTTACAATTATTATTCTCATGTCATGTTGTGTTTTCATATATTTGTCTGTGAAAATTCATCAACTCCGCATCAGCGAGGTACATCCTTAACTCTGCAGCACGTAAGCGGTAGTCTAACGCTATTGGTTAGTTCTGACCGGTGGTCAGTTCATATTGCTTGGAGCTCTAAGGGGCAGGGGGTGGGCTTAGCAAAAAAAATAAAAGTCGTGTTGCTTACATTATACCACAGTACATGATAAGATAATCACTTTTACAAATTTCTGAAAATTCATACACAATTCCTGAAAGGGGAAAACTCCGAACAGCCGATTTAAGACAGCGGGTTTGTGTGTGACTGACAATAAAATAGGCACAATTTAATGTTTTCATACACAGGTATGTGAATGTGTTTTGCACCATTTGTTTTGGATCAGTTGGTGCAAAACTTTAAATGTAAGATTGTTTTTGATGTGTGACTCAAATAATACAATTTGTGTACTTGTAACTAGGAATTTGTAGAGGTGTAATTGTTGGGGGTTTTTTTTACCTGTGGAAGAGGATTTTTCTGAAATTGTGTCTCCAAGATCCCAGCTACAAGGCACAAGTAATTTTGCACCAGTTTCACCTCCATAGAATTTTCTTCTAGCTTTTATGTTGTATTGATGTGATGGCCACTCTATTAAAGCTGCTGAAGACCTTTGTATTTCAAACTGCTTTCATTTAAATATTTTGTGTTTTTGTTTTCACTGGTTTAAAACCATCTTTATTAATTTGTTTTTATGAACTTTATTTGTAGTGTTTCTATGGCTATGTTATGCTTTCTTAGTAGATATTCTATTTAGTTTAGTTTAATTCTATTTAAATCATCTTGATTTCACTTGTCTGTTACTTCGTCATCCGTCGTCGGCATCCATCCGTCTCGAGAGATGATGGAAAGTGAAGCCTTCTCCAAAGTACCTACTGAGGAATGGATCAGTAGCTACTAGGTACTTAACCATTACTTACTGGCCTAGAGTATGAAGAAGATTTCTCATGTACATGAACAAACTGAAATCTGTCAGACAGATAAGATTTAAACCAGCCTAGCACTGTTCCTTTGATCCCTACAACATGTTCAAGCCTTTCTAAGAGAATATTGTGATCGACTCTGTCAAAAGCAGCACTTGACCAGAACAGACACAAGCTCATTATCTGAGGCTATGAGAATATAATTTGTAACTTCACTAATGCGGTTTCAGTGCTGTGATACCCGACTGATATCACAGATCATTAGTGTTTAGATGCTCACATACTCAATTAGCCACTATTTTCTCAAGGACTTTAGATAAAAACGGAAGGTTAGATATTGGTCTATAATTCATTAAGTTATCTGTCATTAAGACAGTGGAGAGGAGACATCCCCTTTAGGGCGATGGTGGCAGAGGAGTTAAGTGCCTGCGCCGCAATCGGAAAGTTGAAGGTTCGTGCATTTGGGTCTGTGGTAAACAAATAGTTATAGAGAAATAATCATTGAGTTATGGTTTTACCACCCACCCACCCACCCACACACACACACACACACACACACACACACACACACACACACACATTATTTCAGCTTCCGATGCCCCTGGACACAGATAGTGGTGTACTCACTCATCCATAGTAGTTACATTAGAATAAGAGATGGCAACTTTATATTTTTTTTAATTCTTGAACAATAAAATGTTTTTTTTTTTAATTAAATTCCAGCAGGTCTAGAGATTTAATCACCACAGTGATGTCTATTTTCTCAACTGCTTGAAATGGCTAAAGTAGCTTAGCTCACAGACATTAGCGCCTGCTAACACAAAAATGAGGACAGTGTATCAATCTGCCAGACCTATAAAATGTCCGAAATGGTCTACAATAATAACTGTTTCATTATAACTGGACTACAAAGCATGCAGGTTTAACTTTTGATTACTTCAAAGGAAAGATCACTAGGAAGCCATGCCATCTTCTCCTGCCTTCTCCCGGGTTGAAGCCTGCTTTTCCCAGTCAGAGAACCACTCTGCCATCTAGTGGTCATTTCTTACAACCATTTGACTACATTTTCATGGCTCATAAACACGTTTATGTATAAATAAACTATTTTAGATTATTAAAAAGTAAATTTAGGTTGATCTTTTATAACTACAGGATCATGAGATATTCTATTTTTCCACAGAAAAACATATTTGCCCTTTCAACACAAGTTTAGACTAACTCCAAAAAAATTTCAGATTTCCCAGCTTTCATCCAGCACTCAAACTCGTCCCTGTACACATAAATCAGTCAGGTGAGAAAAGAGTCTCAAAAGGAATTTTGTGCTCGTAAACTGATCTGTGTGTAATGTAGTTTTGTCCGTGTGTACCACTTGATTTGTGTGTTTGTATTCAATGATTTGTATGTGAAAAAGCTGAAGTTTTTGTTTGTTTTTTATTTATATATTTATTTTTTATTTACACACCATCCATCCATCCATCCATCCATTTTCTCCCGCTTATCCGGAGTCGGGTCGCGGGGGCAGCAGCTTAAGGAGGGAAGCCCAGACCTCCCTCTCCCCAGCCACTTGGGCCAGCTCCTCCGGGGGAATCCCAAGGCGTTCCCAGGCCAGCCGAGAGACATAATCTCTCCAGCGTGTCCTGGGTCTTCCTTTGGGTCTCCTCCCGGTTGGACGTGCCCGGAAAACCTCACCAGGGAGGCGTCCAGGAGGCATCCTAATCAGATGCCCGAGCCACCTCAACTGGCTCCTCTCGATGTGGAGGAGCAGCGGGTCTACTCCGAGCCCCTCCCGGATGACCAAGCTCCTCACCCTATCTCTAAGGGAGAGTCCAGCCACCCTGCGAAGAAAACTCATTTCGGCCGCTTGTATCCGCGATCTCGTTCTTTCGGTCACTACCCAAAGCTCGTGACCATAGGTGAGGGTAGGAACGTAGTAACCGGTAAATTGAGAGCTTCGCCTTTCGACTCAGCTCTCTCTTCACCACGACAGACCGGTACAACGCCCCCATCACTGCAGACGCAGCACCAATCCGCGTGTCGATCTCACGCTCCACCCTTCCCTCACTCATGAACAAGACCCCGAGATACTTAAACTCCTCCACTTGGGGCAGGACCTCGTCCCTGACCTGGAGAAGGCATTCTACCCTTTTCCGACTCAAGACCATGGCCTCGGATTTAGAGGAGCTGATTCTCATCCCAGCTGCTTCACACCCGGCTGCGAACTGCTCCAGCGAAAGCCGGAGATCACGTTCTGACGAAGCCAACAGGACCACATCATCTGCAAAAAGCAGAGACCTGATCCTTAGGCCACCAAAACGGATCCCCTCACCACCTTGGCTGCACCTAGAAATTCTGTCCATAAAAGTTATGAACAGAATCGGTGACAAAGGGCAGCCTTGGCGGAGTCCAACTTTCACCGGAAACAAGCCCGACTTACTGCCGTCAATGCGGACCAAGCTCTGACACTGGTCGAACAGGGACCTAACAGCCCGTATCAAGGGGCCTGGTACCCCATACTCCCAGAGTACCCCCCACAGGGCCCCCCGAGGGACGCGATCGAACGCCTTCTCCAAATCCACAAAACACATGTAGATTGGTTGGGCGAACTCCCACGCACCCTCCAGGACCCCCCCAAGGGTATAGAGCTGGTCCAGTGTTCCACGGCCAGGACGAAAACCACATTGCTCCTCCTGAATCCGAGGTTCGACTCTCCGACGGACCCTCCTCTCCAGAACCCCTGAATAGACCTTACCAGGGAGGCTCAGGAGTGTGATCCCCCTGTAGTTGGAACACACCCTGCGGCCCCCTTTTTAAATAGGGGGACCACCACCCCGGTCTGCCAATCCAGTGGAACTGCCCCCGATGTCCACGCAATATTGCAGAGCCGCGTCAACCAACACAGCCCCACAGCATCCAGAGCCTTAAGGAAATCCGGGCGGATCTCATCCACCCCCGGAGCCCTGCCACCGAGGAGTTTTTTGACCACCTCAGTGACCTCAGCTCCAGAGATTGGAGAGCCCAACCCAAAATCCCCAGACTCTGCTTCCATCCTGGAAGATGTGCCGGTGGGATTGAGGAGGTCTTTGAAATACTCGGCCCACCGATTCACAACGTCCCGAGTCGAGGTCAGCAGCACACCCTCCCCACTGTAAACAGTGTTGGTAGTGCACTGCTTTCCCCTCCTGAGACGCCGGATGGTGGACCAGAATCTCCTCGAAGCCGTACGGAAGTCTTGTTCCATGGTCTCATCGAACTCCTCCCATGCCCGGGTTTTTGCCTCTGCGACCACCCGAGCCGCATTCCGCTTGGACTGCCGGTACCTATCAGCTGCCTCCGGAGTCCCACAGGCCAAAAAGACCTGATAGGACTCTTTCTTCAGCTTGACAGCATCCCTAACCGCCGATGTCCACCAGCGGGTTCGGGGATTGTCGCCACGACAGGCACCGGCCACCCTGCGGCCACAGCTACGGTCAGCCACCTTGACAATGGAGTCACGGAACATGGTCCATTCGGACTCAATGTCCCCCGCCTCCCCCGGGACGTGTTCGAAGTTCTGTCGGAGGTGGGAATTGAAGCTCCTTCTGACGGGAGACTCTGCCAGACGTTCCCAGCAGACCCTCACAACACGTTTGGGTCTGCCAGGTCTGACCGGCATCCTCCCCCACCATCGAAGCCAACTCACCACCAGGTAGTGGTCAGTTGACAGCTCCGCCGCTCTCTTTACCCGAGTGTCCAAGACATGCGGCCGCAGATCAGATGAAACAACAACAAAATCGATCATCGACCTGCGGCCTAAGGTGTCCTGGTGCCAAGAGCACATATGGACACCTTTATGCTTGAACATGGTGTTTGTTATAGACAATCCATGACGAGCACAGAAGTCCAATAACAGAACACCACTCGGGTTCAGATCAGGGGGGCCGTTCCTCCCAACCACACCTCTCCAGGTCTCACTGTCGTTGCCCACGTGAGCATTGAAGTCCCCCAGCAGAACGAAGGAGTCACCCGAAGGAGCGCTTTCCAGCACCCCCTCCAGGGACTCCAAAAAGGGTGGGTAGTCTGAGCTGCAGTTTGGTGCATAAGCACAAACCACGGTCAGGACCCGTCCCCCCACCCGAAGACGGAGGGAGGCTACCCTCTCGCTCACCGGGGTAAACCCCAACGTACAGGCACCAAGATGGGGGGCAAGAAGTATGCCAACCCCTGCTCGGCGCCTCTCAGTGGGAGCAACTCCAGAGTGGTAGAGAGTCCAACCCCTCTCGAGGAAACTGGTTCCAGAGCCAGAGCCATGCGTTGAGGTGAGTCCAACTATATCTAGTCGGAACCTCTCAACCTCACACACCAACTCCGGCTCTTTCCCCACCAGAGAGGTGACATTCCACGTACCAAGAGCTAGCTTCTGTAGCCGAGGATCAGACCGCCATGGTCCCTGCCTTCGGCTACCGCCCTTTGCACATCGCACCCGACCCCTTTGGCCCCTCCCACGGGTGGTGGGCCCATGGGAAGGGGGACCCACGTCTCCTCTTCGGGCTATGCCCGGCCGGGCTCCATGGGTGAAAGCCCAGCCACCAGGCGCTCGCCAGCGTGCCCCAACTCCAGGCCTGGCTCCAGAGGGGGGCCCCGGTGACCCGCGTCCGGGCGAGGGAACACTGATTCCATTTATTGTACTCGTCATAAGGGGTCTTTGGGCTGCACTTTGTCTGATCCCTCACCTAGGACCTGTTTGCCATGGGTGACCCTACCAGAGGCATAAAGCCTCAGACAACTTAGCTCCTAGGATCATTGGGACACTCAAACCCCTCCACCACGATAAGGTGGCAGCCCAGGGAGAGGCACAAAAAATGTAAACACAAGTTACAAATCAAGAGTTACACATGCATAGATCTATCTACACACACACAAACATTTAGTTACACACAGATCTTAAGTTACGCAAACACAAATCTATTGAGGCTTTTTTCTCCCCATACAAGGTGAACATATAAAAGAATTGTCCTCTAAAAATAAGATCTTAGTTCCTTTGCATCAGTGTCAGTATTTCCTTTTTCTGAAGTAGCTTTTTGACTGCAGTGAAGTGACACTTCTGCTTTTATGAGTGTGTGTTCACCACCATTAGCTGCACAGAGCACAACCCCACCAGCAAGACACAACATGGATCAACCTAATTCCACTATGGAGACATATAACATCTCCTCTTCTGCAGGACTTCTTCCTCATCCCAACTGGTACTCAGGTCGGCTGGTTCCTGCTGTGATGTGCTCCCTTTGCTTCCTTGTTGGAGTTCCTGGAAACGTTGCTGTAATTATCCTCAGACCTAACTGGCAGCATCTATCCAGTCTGAGCCAAAGTTTGCTAATGAATCTGGCCGTCTGTGACCTGCTCTGCCTGATGACCCTTCCTTTTTGGATTTATTCTTTTCTCTACAGCTGGACTTTGGGCCTGGTGACCTGCAAGCTTTTGGCATATGTAGTGTACTGCACCATTTATGGCAGCCTGATGACTGTGACTGGATTAAGCATTCAGCGCTACCTGATGGTGGTGCACCGTCAGAGGTGCCAACAAGTACAAAGAAGACTTGTGCTGATTCTGCTGTGGCTGGTGGCTTTTATCCTGTCCACCCCTGCTTTGGTGGTTCATCAGGTGGTGACGGATCAACAGTGGCCGGACTGCCGAGCTCAGTATTCTTCTAATTCCCAATGGTCAGCCTGTCTGATGACAGAAACCGTGTTTGGATTTCTTTCTCTTTTTCTTGTGGCATTTTCATACCTTCGACTCAAGAGGACGGTTAGCCAGTCAACTTTTTTCAACAATCCACAGACGACCCGACTGGTTACCAGCATCATTGTGAGCTTATTTGTCCTGTGGGTTCCATACCACACTATTAATGTGTTGGGTGTGGCAGCCATTTGTCTCAAAAACGAGAGTCTTAAGAAGTTCTATACAGACACATGGAACATTGTTGCAGCAGTTACATTTATGAACAGTTGCCTGAATCCGCTTCTGTATGCATTTAATTCTTGCAAAATATGCACCGTTTGTCAAAAAGATGAACCAATGCAGCAAATGAGAAGTATTCCCCAAACATCAGGTATTTCTACAAGTGCAGAACTCTTGTAAAGACAGTGATGTCGTTTTTGCCACAGAACATGAAAATATCATGACATCTATGGTGAAAAGTTTCATTTATTCAAGTTAGCTGTGCATGTCCTGTTTACTGTTTTATAGCCATATATAAGTGCTTCATGTGGCTTTATGTTTTTGTATTTTTTGCATTGCATATGATAAAGTTGTGTTTTGCATTCAGCCCAGTTAAATTAATGCACAATGAGGAAAGGTTAAAAGAGTTTGTATTTAAAATATATAATTCAATCAAATTCTATTTTATATTATAAATGCAAAATCTGTAAACACATCTCAACACCAAAACACATGTTTGTTATTTAAACTCATGCATTGTATTTAAATGTCAAATGACATGTAGAATTACTTATATTAATGCATTCAGTTTTGGTTATTTGTTGTTACATCTACCTGTTTCTGTTCCTGGTTTCGCCACCAACAAGGACCATCAAACCATCAACCAGATGCGGGCTGCTGATTGGTTCACTGTCCTTTAAAGGACTTCCTGTTCTGTTTGCAGTGCGGGAGCAGCTGGTTACAGCTGAGGCTTTCCAGCCCACTGGTTTACTACTCAAAGCTTCATTTAGTGCTTCATTCAATCAAGCTTATATAGCGACATCTGCTGGTGGAGTTGAAACATGACAGCCAAGTCATCATAATAGCAAACATTGTGTCTAACCTGTACAATAAATATTTGGATTGTATATTGTATGACTCTGGTGTCCTTGATTATTTCTAAGCATACTTCTCAAACAAGGGTGTTGCCACTAAGTATGTAAGTTTTTTTTGTTAGAGGGTTCAAATCCTTATTTCACTCAATGAAATGCAAATCAGTTTCTATCTTTTATTTAAAGTTATTTTTTGAATTTTCCTGTTCTGAGGGGTGTGTGTTCCATGGCCATGTTTGCATTCAAAACCTAGCTTGTTCTGTAGATTCGCTATACTAGCTGTGTAAGTAAGTGTGTCAGAATATACATTTCCTTGCTCAAATTTTGTTTTAAGGTACAATATATAAGAATTTTAAAGTGAAATAATGAAAAGACAGTCCAATGTCTTAATCTGTGAGCCCGCTGAGCCACGCCAAGTCACAGTTGCAGCATCAGCATTTGTAATTCAAAACTGGTCTGACAAAACATAGCAGCGATTTGTAAAGATCCTAAGCCGGTAACAGGAGCAACCCAGAAGTTATTTCTTGTAACCCTAAGAAGCCACAACATCCTTTTTGTTTTACTCTAATATCAGGTAAAGAAGGCTAGAGGCTAACGTTGGGCTAACAATGCTAACATTGATTTACCAACAAAAAAAACCTCAAGTGACTTTTTCAATTACCAACAACTCAATATTACAGTGAAACGTATTTGTCTACTTATCAACTTACTGTTTATGACTCGTCTTCGCTCATCATTTAGAATCTTCTTGCCGTAGCTAGCAACAGCCACAAAACTCAAGGAATAGTATAGTGAGAAAGTCACTCGTGTGTTTTGAAAATGGGCTGCAGTAACCTAATTTGACCACAGGATGTCATTCATACTTCATTCTTACATAATGCACCTTTAAAATGTTCTGTATAACTACGTGTTTTATTTACATGGATTTGTTCAGACTTAAAGCCATTGTTTGTTAAATGAAATGGCCCAAAATGGAAAAGTGATGGATTAGGTTTCTGTTAATTTCCATCTGCAACTCAGTTTCCTGTTTTTTAAAAGTTCCTCTTCACTATAAAACAAAAGATCAAATACCTCAATAACCATTTGACACATTTACCACCTTCAGTAGCTCAATCGGTACCAGTAAATCACACAATGGATGAACCAAATTCCACCATGGCTACTTTCAACTTCACCTCTTCTGCAGGACCTCATCCCTCCTGGGACTCCAGTGGTCTGGTTCCTACGGTGATGTTGTCCCTCTTCTGTGTTTTGGGAGTTCCTGGGAACATTGCTGTGATCGTTCTTAAGCCTAACTTGCAGAGGATGTCCAGTCTGAGCCAGACGTTGCTGCTAAACCTGGCCGTCTCTGATCTGCTCTGCCTGTTGACCCTTCCACCGTGGATTTATGCTTTCCTGTATGGCTGGGACTTTGGCGTGGTCGCCTGTAAGCTTCTGGCATTTGTTGAGTACTGCACCATTTATTGCAGCCTACTGACTGTGACCGGGTTAGGCATTCAACGCTACCTTGTTGTGGTGCACCGGCAGAGCTGTCAACAGGTACGACGTAAACTTCTGCTGGTTCTGCTCTGGCTGGTGTCTTTCACCCTGTCCACTCCTTCTTTGGTGATTCGGAACGTAAAAGATCAACTGTGGCCAGACTGTCAAGCCCAGTATTCTTCTGATGCCCAATGGATATCTTCACTGATGACAGAGACCGTGTTTGGATTTATTTCCTTTGTTATTGTGGCTTTTTCATACATGCAGCTCAAGAGGACGGTTAACCAGTCAGCCTTTTTCAACCATCCACAGACAACCAGACTGGTTACCAGCATCATTGTTAGCTTATTTGTCCTGTGGGCTCCGTACCACACTGTGAATATTTTGGGCGTGGTTGCCATTTGCCTCAAAAATGAAAGCCTTTTGAAGTTTTATAAAGACGCCGGGGACATTGTTGGGTCAGTAACGTTCATAAACAGCTGTCTGAATCCGTGCCTGTATGCCTTTGCATCGGGTAAAATCAGCATGACTTGTCGAAAAAAGAAACCAGTGATGCAGATGCAAAGAATTTCTCAGGTAACAGAAGTTTCAACAGTTGCAGAACTTTGCCAGAGGTAAAATTTTAAAGTGCAAGTACTTTGTACCGGTGCACACTTAAAGCACTGATTTTAAGATTAAAAAATGATCTTCACATGGTTTAATCATCTATTTGTCACAACGAGATTTATATAATACATAGTTTAATGGTTTATTGTGATGTAAAATAATTTTTTTTTAATAATTGACCTTTATTGTTTTTTGCTGTTAATCACCAAACAGAATCTGGCTACAGGATGAACCCATTTAGTTCCACTGTTTTGTTTAGTCTGCATGCAGACAGGTTCCTGCTGAAGATGTTTCTGCTCTTAGGCAGCGCTTCTTTTGACATTTAATTCTACCTTTGTGTCTACAATAAACATTTATATGTTAATTTGTTTTTTTTACAGTATATCTTTGCAGTTCCCTGTGTACAGTAGGAAGTTACATCAATGACAATAAAGTGTCTACAAAAATTATACTGTGACATTTAAACAGCTTTCTGTAAACATTTCTGTATCAAGCCTATTGTTTTGCTCACCTACCATAACAGAAACAGTTTTAATAGGGATATATTGGCACCAATATTGGTATTGGCCAATGCATCTAACCCTAACCATATATATATATATATATATATATATATATATATAATCGGTATCGGTAAATATCGGTTATCGGCCACAACAGCGATATTAATGTCAGATATTGGTATCGGCCCAAAATTTCCCTAGTTTTTAATTTGGTCACCTACAAGAAGTTCATAAAAAAGCTAACTGCTTTAACTGTTTTAGTCTTTTTATTGATTTTTCTTTTCTTTACCATTGAGTTTTAGCTTAAAGCTGGAAATGACACCAGGTTTGCTGCCTTATATGTTTATATATATTTGTTTACTGTGTTTCTTCCTAAAAATGGCCAACGACTTAGCGTATGCTGACAATTCCTTCTAAATCCCAGCTGTTGTAATTGAGTGGGAAGTTGGTTTTAACATTGATGTTTGTACTGCATAAAGGTGCAGGCCAGACAAAATCACTTAGAGTAAGGAAGTTGTCTCCTGTTGTTTCTTTGGACTAGGGCTGTTAAATTAATTTGTCATGGCTGAGCATATAAAATATGCTTTTATAATAGCTTTCTCAATTTTCTTCTGATAAGTTTCACAAGATTTGGTTACTAGAATTAGGGAACTTTGAGAGAAAAAGCAGAAGAGATAAAGAGAACAGACAGAACATCTAAGCTTTCACCCAATAAAGAAAAAAAAGGTCTCAGATAAAAGAAGACTTCTACGTTTCTGTTTGTTTTTCAAACACTTACAGGATGTATGCAATAATTTCTGCTGCTAAATAATAAAATCACTACAAATTTAAAAAGATAATTTAACAGATTTCTTATTTAGTTCTGATTTCAGGTTAAAAAGCACCTATTTTACTCTTCAGTGAAACAATAATGTAAAGATCTTAAAAACATTAAAATATTTTGCCCTTAGATAATAATGGTGAGTCCCCGAGCTCAGCCTGCCATTGAGTGGGCGGTTGCGGACGGGCCTGGGGCCTAGACGTTATTATCTCCTGGGCCTCTGGCACCAAATGATATGGTACAAACTGTAGGGTACAATGGTAAAACTAACAGATTTGACCCTGAGATTATTTCAGCGGAACATGTTACCACAACATGAAGTAAAATCAGGAAGTGATTTGGTATTAAGATCCTTGTTTCTCTTGCAACATCACCACATTTCCTCATTTTCGGTTTGTCTTTGACTTGTGTAAAAAAAAGTTTCCACGACGTCATTAGCTTCACATTCACCATCAGTAGTTCAGTGCACGACTTAACCAGCAACATGGATCAACCAAATTCCACGATGGCGAGTTCTAACTTCACCTCATCTCCAGGACTTCTACCTCATCCTTACTGGTACTCCAGAGGTCTGGTTCCTGCGGTGATGATGTCCTTCTTCTTTGTTCTTGGAGTTCCTGGAAACATCGCTGTAATCATCCTCAGACCAAACTGGCAGCGCATGTCCAGTCTGACCCAGAGTTTGCTGCTGAATCTGGCCGTCTCTGACCTGCTCTGCCTGCTGACCCTTCCAGTTTGGATTCATGCTTACCTGAACGGCTGGTCCTTTGGTCAGGTAGCCTGTAAGCTCCTAGAGGGACTTGTATACTGCACCACTTTTGGTAATTCACTGACTGTGACTTGGTTAAGCGTCCAACGGTACTTGGTGGTGGTGCATCGGCTGGAGCGTCATCATCTGCATAAAATATTGTTTCTGGTTCTGCTCTGGATTTTTGCTTTTGTCTTGTCGATCCCAACATTGGTGGTTCGAGAATTAAAAACACATCAGCAATGGACAGAATGCAAGCCTGAATATTTTTCTGATGCCCAGAAGGTGGTCGTTTTGATGGTGGAGTCTGTTTTTGGATTTATTCTCTTGTCTATTGTGGTGTTTTCATACCTTCGCCTCAAGAGGACAGTTAACCAGGCAGCCTTTTTCAACCATCCACAGACGAACCGACTGGTTACCAGCATCATTGTGAGCTTGGTTGTTCTGTGGGCTCCATATCTCACCATAAATTTGGTGGGAGTGGCAGGTATCTGTCTCAGAAATGAGAGCCTTGACAAGTTTTACTTGTCCTCAAGGAGGATTGCTGTGGCACTAATATTTGTAAATAGCTGCCTGAATCCACTCCTGTATGCTTTTACTTCCCACAATCTTTGCACTGTTTGCCAAGAAAAGCAAACGTTGCAGGAGGACGAAAGGATTTCTCAACGCCTAAACACCACAACAGTTTCAGAACTCTGATAAAGACACCAGTTAAAGGTTGGATAAGATTCTGGTTGTTTGTTCAGAGAATGTCATCTTCTCCGTGGGAGGTAAAACTGTAAAACTGCTTTTATAACAAGCTTCTGAATCTGCAGTATCATCTGCATAGTAGATTATATAGCTGTTTGTTTTTTTATGATTATGTGATTATTAAATAATAAATGGACACCACACCTTGTCCACCTGTGTTAGTACAACAAATGACAGAATGTTTACAAACAACAACAACAGTTTTAACCAATAAACAGCAATCAATATAAAATTTAACCAGCAGCTTGTTCAACTTAAAGCAGCATTCCGCAACTTTGCAGTTATATGGTCTCTGTCGCCCTCTAGAGGCTTGCTGCATAACGTCATTGTCGATACATCAAATCTCTCTCTCGGGCATAAGAGGCATGTTTACATTCCTAATGTCAGACAAAACAACAAAAACAAACTTTTCCACCTCCACACATTGAATAAATAGTTTTATCAGGACTGTATAACAACTTTATGCCCGACCAAACACAATAACCCAGGTGAAATAATTTATTTCTTACCTAGCGATTAGCAGCACGGCTAGGTTAGAGTCCGTAGTTCATGCCATTCTTTCTAAAAAAGCTTTCCAGCGAGGAAAAGACGGCCCAATAATAACTCTGGTCTTTGCTCTTGCTCTATGACTTCGTTTCTTTTCCTATATTCCTCTGATAAGGGATTTCTAGCTTTCTTTGGTGAATCTGCCACTGCTAACCAGCGAGTCTATGTTATACAATTATGGCAAGCCAAAGGGATCAAAAAATGCGAGTTTAGAACATGCGCTTTTTTTTATCCCTTTGGCTTGCCATATTATGCCGTTAAACGGCACCCAGTCAGTACTTCCTGTGGCTACCCGAAGCTTTAAAACTGTATAGTGCGGTAAACAGACGTGGGACCTCCCAACACTATCACAGGTATGAAAATGAACATAATAGATGATAGTATGATGCAAAAACTGTACAAAAAAGCATAATTTTAAGGTGTAAAAGTTGCAGAATGCTGCTTTAAATCTGCAATCATTCTTCTTACATTCAAAATTCAACCCACCACCAGTAAAACCAACCCTTTACTACAACAGCATAACATGTACTTCCAAGTATAATCTCACTATCTGAATTCAGACATTCAAATGCTTCTGTTTCATTTCCTGTGAAAGTCATTTACTCAACAAGTAATCAAGTTTTATTCAAAACACCAAAGATGATCCTGTCTCCCTGTAACATTGTTCTTATAACTAAAGTCTAATCAACCGCAGATGGAAAACTGATTCACAACAAAAATATTCACACTTTCCTGGACTATAAAAAGGAATTCGTGCATACACGCTTCACTGAAGACTGCACAAAAGGACCTTAAAAGAGATCTACAACAGAATAAGATGTCTCTAAGTAAGAGTGAGTCATCCCATAACTATACCACGAACACAAACAGAACTGAATGCTTTCAAGTTATAATATTGAACGTTGCTTCAGAGAAACTTGAACTAAAAACTATTTTTTACTGTAGAAAAGGCTTTGGTCATTTCCCTGGTTAATGCATGTTGTGTTTCAAAAATAATTTGTGACATTTGTGGTTTCCTGTTCTCACCTTTGCTACGTCAATAAGTATCATATCTCAACTTGTTCTTTATTCAACAGAAGTAAAACCACAGTGGAACAACTGAGTGTGGAGAAAAAACACTTCTATTTGTGACAACCTTGAGTTTTAAGTCATGATTAGATGTACCATTTTAAAATTGCTCAGTTCATTTCTCTGGTGTTGCATGTTATTTCATGTGACATCTCTGTTTTTTACAGGCCATAACTCAGTAGCTTGTAGAACATCTTGTGGCCTGCGGGAGGCGCTGCTGGGCGCACCCCTTTAATTTTATTATACCCACCCACAATGCCACCTTGTTTACACAAGGATCAATAAGAATGACATTACAAGGACATGCAAGTCCACTCTACAAGGAAGACAGGAGACGTGGTTCAAAAAGTAATTTTACAGTTTATTAAACAATGATAAGACCTCAGTAAAGAGAAAAGCTACTAAAATTTATTAAAATCAATTACTAAAATGACTCAAAACTAATAAAACCGACTGAGGCTTGGGGACCGGTCGGTGACTGGGAAGCGGATTCATGTCGTTCATGTTTTCCACTTGACCTCATTTATAAAATCATATGGGTAATTATTTTTGTTAGACATTCTGGTGTCTGTGATCATTGTCCTGTTTTATGACCCAGTTTGGTCCGAGCTTGAGCTGTCACTAAGCATCTAGCAAAAATTGACAGTGATATATAAATATTTCCCTCTGTTATATTGTTACGTACCAGGCCGTCTAGGTGACCTGGGTAACAATTATGGACACATGCTCGGGTGTAAAAATCATGGAAACAATTTATTTACAAAGGAAACTGAACAGAAACACAAGATGACTGACTAAACCGGTGGCAAAACTATAATCGAAACAACTTACACTGAGTCTCTGCTAACCAAAACCACTTTATTCTAGAGACCTGCACAAAATCCCAAAAAAAGGTCTCAGGTTAATTTAACCTTACTCCGGTTTCTAAGAGGCATCAGAAACCATCAAAAGTGGATTCCCTTATGACATGCGTCCTCATTGTTGCTCCTGGCCACCTAGACGGCCTGGGATGTAACAAGTGGGGGCTCGTCTGGGATCTTCTGATCCCAAAGCTGATGGACGCATGTTCAAGATGGTAAAAGTAAACAAACATAATTTATTAACAAACAAAAGGTTAATTAAACATAGAACATAGGATAAACTGGCAGAAAAACAGCTCAACACAAACATCTCAGGAGTTATTAGCAAACCTCACTACTTGGTTTCACTTCTTTGGAGCCACTACCCCAAAGTGAATGCCACATTAAGTTGACATCACATTACCTCCATACAGGTTAACTCAGTGAAACGCAATAGTCTGCACTTGACAGACATGTTTAAATTCAAAATACCCAAAAGGGTTAACACACAGTTTAGCTAAAAACCCTTTACTCTGAGACAAGCTGTTAAAATCATGAAAACACAGAAAATAAACACCACCAGGGAGTCAACAGGACAGAACTCCTTCCTGTCCTGCCGCTTCAAGAGCCTGAGGTGTGGCTGGGCTTTGCAGCAGTGTCTGGGCTGATTAAAAGTTGGGACAGCTGGTACAGTCAAAGTTGAGGCAATTACTGGGAGTGGAGCCAGGTGCTCTCCTCACACTCAGGAAGGGAGAAAACAGAGGAAAGTTTCAAATACAATACAGAAACAGCCAAGGGCTGTAACACTTCCCCCCTTAAAAAGAAATTAAAGATGCAATCTTTCATTTCAATAACAAACTCTTCCCCCAAAATCCTAAAACTGTCCCAAACATATACAAACCGCTTATTCAGAAGTCCCAGGTGGGATGGTGTGAAGCGGGGGAGATGACAATCAGCCCGTCGAAGACCAGGACCCATCCAGGAGTCCAGCATCGAAACACCATACGAAGTCAAAGTGGTTTCGCAGCTTCCATACAAATGCCCATTTCACAGAGAGACAGCATGAAGCAATCCTGATACTCAGTTCCAAGTTCACGTGCTGCCATCTAGGGAACTCGACCAGTCCCAAACACACAAGGCAGATCATGACGTGGGAACAGGGCTAAAACTGACCTCCATCCAGTGGGGTATCGATGACTCCCACAACAAGTATCCAGCTCAGGGACACACACACAGAGGGGAGGAGACGGACGATGACCAAGTCTGATGCCATCCAACGACATTCCGACGTCCAAACGGGGCACTCGCATCCGCAGTCGAACAGTCCAAGGAGATTCCATCCTCCATTTCCGAAGTTCTTTAAAACGGCCTCTTCAGCTGATGTCACCTCTCTCTCTTCACATCCACAAACACCCAGGAGATCAGAATGGAGCGCTGCATACCAAACAATAGGGATGGGAAAAATGAAGCGAAGCTTCGAGGCTTGTATCGAACCAGAAGGGGGTGTGTCCATGAAGCCCCGCTCCGAGGCTTGCTTCATTTCGCCGAAAACCACGTGACTGATGACAAACGAAGCTTCGTTTAGCCTGAATCACGTGACTGGTTCGTTTTCTGTGTCACTTTCAAAATAAAAGCTGCCAAACCTCACGGTGATTTGTGGGTTGTTTTGTTTGGTTCATGTGTCTATCAGAGTCTCAATTTATTGAGCTTGTGGAAAAAACAGCTGTCGCCTTGATTTGCATTCCAAAAATAAGTGTAAGATGTGGATCACTAACACCCCACCCAATGTAATTTGTTTAAGTCCACACTTTTGAAAACAAAATGATTTCCTTGACTGAAACAGCAGCTTCATGTTATGTGAACATATGCATAAACTACAGGTTTGACAACACGTTTATTATGACGGCTGTCATGTTTCACTCCCAGCTCCAGAGACAGCTTGCTGTCGAGTGTCAAACTGAAGCAATGTGTTCTTATATATACAGTCTTTGGTTACGGAGCTGGGAGCTGCTGGAGCACGATTCGAACCTCTCAGGTCACGTGACACATGACACATGATGCTTTCCGAACTGCGTGACACTTTGCAATTGGGGTGCATCAAAGCTGCATGAAAGTGCGATGGCACAGTTGCTGGGTGTTGGTGTGTTTTGGTCGGAGTGGATTATTGAGAGTTGTTCATTTGAGAGTTCTTCATGGCAAGTGTTCCTGGCATGAGCAAGAGGAACGCTTCTGATGTTTTTGTGATGTGAAAAGATTTTATTGACGGAGTTCATCCACAGTTTCAGGTTCACACCTGTCAAGTCTCCCGTTTTGGGCTTGAAACCATTTTAAAAACCATAAACTATATTTACTTCTTATTCCCGCTGTCTTCCCGAATTATTATTCACTGAAAATGTCCGGTATTAAGTTCATTCACGGCACGGGGAATCCCTCGCGCTCACGGAAGACCCCCCTCCCCCCTTCTCACAGAGACCGGAGAGACGCTTCGCTCCAGAAGCTCCTCCCACTCTCATGTATTTTTAAACCCACAACTAGACGGGATGTCCAGACGGAGCTCTGAATCCCTCTGTCAGTGCTCCTCCTCAACGTCAACACACCACACTCCCCTCCGCTGATCAGTGACGTAGGAGGTGGATTTAATGTGACATGACCGTTTAGACTGCAGTCGCTTTCAAAAACATAAGATATGCATCAGAATAAATACCACAAATGAAAGTGACCTGGGTCGGATTAGAAAAAATATCTGTGCTGTTCAGACTGTTCAAACTCATGAGAAATCAGATTTGATGCACTTTTGCCTGCAGTGACATCCTCAGACACAATGTGTGAAGCATTTTATTTCGTTGTAATATGACCGAGAACCACTAGATGGCGCCACAGCTAATGTGTTTGAGGTCTCGAATCATGTGTCGGCACATTAGAGAATGCTTCGAAGCGCTTCATGAGGCTTCATTGGCACATCACTACCAAACAAGGTTAAACAAGAACATCCAAACCATAAAACATGCCCCCGATGGCTTTGGGATCAAAAGATCCCGGAAGAGCCCCCATTTGTTACGTACCAGGCCGTCTAGGTGACCTGGGTAACAATTATGGACACATGCTGTGTGCTGTGTAAAAATCATGGAAACAATTTATTTACAAAAGAAACTGAACAGAAACACAAGATGACTGAATAAACCGGTGGCAAAACTATAATCGAAACAACTTACACTGAGTCTCTGCTAACCAAAACCACTTTATTCTAGAGACCTGCACAAAATCCCAAAAACGGTCTCAGGTTAATTTAACCATACTCCGGTTTCTAAGAGGCGTCAGAAACCATCAAAAGTGGATTCCCTTATGACCTGAGTCTTCGTCAAAAAGCGAATAAAACAAAGCAGAGACAAGTTGTTAATCAAATCAAAACCTTAAAGACAAATCATACAAAGTCTTAAACCAAAATGCCACTGGCGAAACAACAGTACAGAGAACCTTTCTGCCCTGCTGCTCCCCTGAACTGAAGACATGCTGGCGTTTTATAGCAGAGCCAGCCTGATTACAACCAGGGACAGCTGAGGTGGAGTCAATCAGGGGGAGAGGATCCAGGTGTGGCTTGACTTCTCCTCTCTCTCTCTCTCTCTCTCTCTCACACACACACACACACACACACACACACACACACACACACACACACACACACACACACACACACACACACACACACGAAGGGAGGAAACCAGAGGAGAAAATTAAAAATACAAAACACAAACAGCCAAGGGCTGTAACATATATATTTCAGAAGGATTTCAAGGGAAAAAAGTAAAACCAACGAGGCCTGTTAGCTATCTATCGGCTGAATATTTTCTTTCCTTTGTGTGTGAATTTTTGTGATGAACATTCTTGGAGTTTGTACACACACACACAAACACACACATGCAAACACATAGTTCAAAGGCGTGGGTCACTGAAAGACCTTTTTTATTATTATTATTTCTGATCATAATCAGTCACTCTGAGTTTTTCATGCAGGCTGAACATGAAAATAGTCTCCTTCACCTATCTCCTGCATCAGCTTCTGATAGAAACTAGACGGAGAAACTCTAGGATTAGCAAATCCTGACAGATCTACGTCACACTGTCACTTAACATTCATGGACTCACCCATCTTGACTCACGACGGGGAAGGCTGTTGTTGGTTTAGCGTCCAGGAAACATCAGAGCATGTTTAGGCTAGTAGAAGCGAACTGTTAGCATTAGCAACTCCACCACACAGCAGAACTCCTCCAGGCTTGTGTTATTAGTGGAGATAAAACAGCAACGTTGCAGAGCAAACAGAGTCAGTGGTAGAGTTGCGTTGCTGCAATCAGAGGAGAGATGTCCAAATATCAGGAAATAAGAGTCTAAATCCTGTCGTCTGAAGCTACTTTCTCCTCCAGCTGTCTTGTACTTCCTGAAACAGGCACATCTGATTAGATTCAGTTACAGTAGGAGACAGGAATTAATAGGAGAATGGACAGGTGATCCAGTCAGACAATCAAAGAAAACTAGGCTGGGACAGATCATGACCGTCTACTTGTGAATGATCTTTCTCTCTGTAAAATGATGGAGGCCAAATTGTGTGTAAATGACCTTTTACCTCTTTTAGATTGATGAGCAGCTTCAGTTGTTTCTGTAAGACAATTGCTGACATATTTTATCTTTGAATTGTGTCAACACACACCTGTATGCTCCAGACCAGCAAAGTCCTGCTTCTAAAGTGCACACCACTAGGAGGGCATCTATCAATACAATTTTAATGAGCAATGCTGACCGTGAAGTCAATTAGACACAAACATTCATTATTTGGAATTTATAGTCATAACATGTACATCAATACAACCCATTACAGAACAGTGAGGTATTAATATTATATCACTTCCTTTAAATCAGCATTACATTTTTTTTGTTAAATTTTCTGTTTGAAAAACACTAAAACCTCATGACATCATTTCCCCTTTCACTCATGTGTAGACTACACATTTATAACCATCAGGGCACGTGTAACCCTGTCAGTTTAAAAAAAAAAAAAAAAACTTTAATTTTTTTACCCTTCAAATGCTGGTTTAAACTTTTAAAATCCCTTTCTTTTATTTAAAGTAAAGATTTTTAATTATTTTGGGGATGAACATTACACTGAACGTGATTTTTCTAATGTACATTGCTGTTTCTAGTGGTAAGAAGAAAATTTTGTTTTTCCCGAATGTTCCTTGAAGTGTGCATAAGCACGTTATCCGAATAGTGTTATTTCCGAGGAGTCAGTGAAGTACACTCAGGGAAGGCGCGATACACGGCAGAAGGAGAGAAGTTTTATGCCGTGGAGAAGGCGCATTGTTCAAGTTTATCGAGTTAAATATCTTCCTTAAGAAGTGCTCCAGGATGTGTTCAAGTGTTTACCCTGTGAGCTGCTGGTTGTTGGGTGAGTGAAGCGAATGTGTGACTGAAATTAGGTTGGAACTGAGAAGCTAACGGCTAACGCCGTCAGTAAGCTAACGGCTAGCGCCGTCTGTAAGCTAACACCTCGTGTAGTTAGAGTAAGTTTTATAAAGAAAATTTTGGTTAGTTAATGGATATATTGTGTATATTTGTGTATTTAAAATGTGTATTCGTGCTCAACATGAACGCAAATGTGTTGTGAAAACTTATTGTACTGATAGAAGTTTCTTAACTGTAGCTTCCTCGTGGTACTGAGCCATTTCCATTCAGAAGTCTGCAGGGAGTTCTGCGTTCTGATGCTCTTGGTAAGAAATCTTTATAAATTCATCGGTTGGGTGATGTCTTTATATAAAAGGAAGGAAAACTATCCTTGAGCAGGATTTTCTTCTGCATCTTACTGTAGTTGGAGTTTTGTGAATTTAGAATTATTTTTGAATGTTATCCTGCTGTCTTGTGCAGGTCAGGTTTTTTTTTCTTTCTCTTCGTTGTATTCCGCTTCAAAGAAGATTGATTGATGACTGGACTCCATCCAGGGCTGGCGAGCCCCACCAGGAAACACGAAGCCCACTTTTGACCCAAGAGGATTTTGATCTGCCCTGAATGGTTCGGAGACTGTGGTGACTGCCATTTGGTAGGACAAATCGTGAATCTGATTGCATTGCTGCAGAAATTGCAGTAAAGGAGAAAAACAATTTGAGCTGGAAAAAACTCTCAATATGATGTGGTTTAATGCCACACACACACAGTAAAGTCCCCCGGGGGTATTTTATTTTTATTTTTTATTTTAGGAAAACTTGTTTTGGGCCCATTTTTTATTTTCTGTGAAATGATTGTACTGTGAAGTATTTTCTACTACCCTGTTTGTTAATACAGGATTACATTTTCCTTAATCTTTGTGTCTGTGTCATGAGTCACAAACTGCTCCCAGAGGCGAATCCTAAAACTGGTCCAAATTAAATCTGAAGTTAAGTTACTCAAATTCTGAAATCTGAGCTAGTTGTTACANNNGTTGATGGTCTGGGTTGATTCTGCAGCTACATGAACTTGTCTGGGTACCAAAGTATTCTAGAGTCTGAGACCTTCCGTCTGACAGCTTGGACCAAACCAGGTCATGAAACAGAACCACGATCCATTTAGCAGCAGATCCATAACATCAGAAATACCAAAAGACAAAGAGTTCCTGTAGATATCAGGTGGATAAAATCTTCTGTTTTCTTCTGCTAAACCTGTAAATCCTGTGAAGTCATGTGACCTCATCATGTATTATTCAGGCTGCTTCAGCTGTTTTCATGTCAGACTTACGAGTGTTCCCTCTGTGACCTCCACTTACAGACAGACAGATGGGGTGGGTGGTGTTTACCTCTCTCAGGTAGCAGGAGATTCCTCTCAGAGCTTCACCCATGGCGGAGGGAGACGGCAGCTGGAGGACAGACAGAACCAAGCAAACCAGAGATGAAATGACGTGAAGCATCTTTCAGTTTTGAACATCAGTCAGAGTTTTAAGAGCAGGATCAGTTTGGCTCCTATCAGGATTTAGGGTGAACATCTCAGAGCCTTCTTATTATCTATGAAAGGACCCAGCAGAGCGGCTGGTCAGATACACACAGAAAAAGATACGTAATGGTTTCTAAAATAATAACAGGACTGAACCAAGAGCTCAGGACCAGAGGACTGGACTGGATCAGGAGTTTAAACTGTGTTTTAGTTACCGGGGGTGGGTGCTCCAGGCAGGTGCGGAAGTGTTTTGTCTGGTTTAGTTTGACCCGTTTCAGAGGAACCCGAGACTCTCCAATTAACTCATTATGAGTCAGCTTGTCTTCATCACAGACGGTCAACCTGGAGACCACAGAGGAGTCAGGAGAGGAAACAGGTACGGCAAGAGAAAAACCAGGAAGAGAAATGAGTCAAGAACCAACATGAAGAAGAATGACAGATGTTAATGACGAAAATAAAAACAGAGGAAATATATCAGGAGAAAAAATACAACAATAAAAAGAAAGAAACTGAAGACATGGAGCGGAAACGACAAACTCAAGAGAAAGAGAGGAAATTGAAACAAAACATGAGAGGAAACAATGGGGAAGATGGCAAGAGCGGAAACAAGAAAAAAAATGACTGGTGATGAGATCAAAGAAGGAGAAATGAGACAGAAACCTGACAAATGTTTAGAAACAGAAAACATGAAGGAAAATGATTAAAAAAGAAAAAAACAAGGTAAAAATCACTACATTAAATTATAGGTTCAATGATTCACAAACATCTCATTTTATAATAAAACAATCAGACATGTGTATTAAAGGAATAAATCTTATTTGTTGTTGTTTTTTTCATCAGACTCTATCTTCTAAGACCTTCTCCTTAAGGCTGTTTGGGTTAGGCCCATTTCTCCCACTCACATAGAAACAGATCTCATTTAATTATCAGACACTACCTCCAAACTATGAGAGTCTCATAACTGTCAAAACGATCTCATCATTATGAATTAGAGTGTCAGAATGGTAGAAATAGCTTTTCATTGGGTTAAAATGATTCATTGAACTATTCAAACAATTTAATTACAAAAATGTCCTTGAGGCAAACATGAATACATCTGAGGCTTTGTTGACAGCAGCGATCATGTGTTCCATAGAGATGGTTACTAATTAGTTTGCTGCAATGTCGTCGGTTTTGTGTAAACAGCCTATTTGTTTTTGATCAAATCTGTTCTTTGCAGACAGAATCAGTCTTTACAAAAAGAATAGTTTTTATTGTGATTTCAATCCAAGAAGAAGAGAGAAGAACAACAGTCCTGGTGGAGCAGACATCCGTCAACAAACAAACAAACAATAAACAAACTTTCTGTTTCTTTTGTCTCAGACGCCTTTGAAATCACACAACAGCATCGTGTGATCAAAGAGGCTCCATAGAATTTATCATTAAAGCCATAAGAAGGTGCAGAAAAACACCAGACTTACTAAAATGTCTCCACAGCATTTTAGATCACCTTGTGAATCCATGTCTGAGAGGGTAAGTGTAACCCTGTCAGTTTAAAAAAAAAAAAAACTTTAATTTTTTTACCCTTCAAATGCTGGTTTAAACTTTTAAAATCCCTTTCTTTTATTTAAAGTAAAGATTTTTAATTATTTTGGGGATGAACATTACACTGAACGTGATTTTTCTAATGTACATTGCTGTTTCTAGTGGTAAGAAGAAAATTTTGTTTTTCCCGAATGTTCCTTGAAGTGTGCATAAGCACGTTATCCGAATAGTGTTATTTCCGAGGAGTCAGTGAAGTACACTCAGGGAAGGCGCGATACACGGCAGAAGGAGAGAAGTTTTATGCCGTGGAGAAGGCGCATTGTTCAAGTTTATCGAGTTAAATATCTTCCTTAAGAAGTGCTCCAGGATGTGTTCAAGTGTTTACCCTGTGAGCTGCTGGTTGTTGGGTGAGTGAAGCGAATGTGTGACTGAAATTAGGTTGGAACTGAGAAGCTAACGGCTAACGCCGTCAGTAAGCTAACGGCTAGCGCCGTCTGTAAGCTAACACCTCGTGTAGTTAGAGTAAGTTTTATAAAGTAAATTTTGGTTAGCTAATGGATATATTGTGTATATTTGTGTATTTAAAATGTGTATTCGTGCTCAACATGAACGCAAATGTGTTGTGAAAACTTATTGTACTGATAGAAGTTTCTTAACTGTAGCTTCCTCGTGGTACTGAGCCATTTCCATTCAGAAGTCTGCAGGGAGTTCTGCGTTCTGATGCTCTTGGTAAGAAATCTTTATAAATTCATCGGTTGGGTGATGTCTTTATATAAAAGGAAGGAAAACTATCCTTGAGCAGGATTTTCTTCTGCATCTTACTGTAGTTGGAGTTTTGTGAATTTAGAATTATTTTTGAATGTTATCCTGCTGTCTTGTGCAGGTCAGGTTTTTTTTTCTTTCTCTTCGTTGTATTCCGCTTCAAAGAAGATTGATTGATGACTGGACTCCATC
Source organism: Aphyosemion australe (assembly GCA_006937985.1). Taxonomy (NCBI): domain Eukaryota; kingdom Metazoa; phylum Chordata; class Actinopteri; order Cyprinodontiformes; family Nothobranchiidae; genus Aphyosemion; species Aphyosemion australe. The sequence goes on along the minus strand of SSNS01000103.1, from coordinate 1,268,396 downwards.
CAGGGCTGGCGAGCCCCACCAGGAAACACGAAGCCCACTTTTGACCCAAGAGGATTTTGATCTGCCCTGAATGGTTCGGAGACTGTGGTGACTGCCATTTGGTAGGACAAATCGTGAATCTGATTGCATTGCTGCAGAAATTGCAGTAAAGGAGAAAAACAATTTGAGCTGGAAAAAACTCTCAATATGATGTGGTTTAATGCCACACACACACAGTAAAGTCCCCCGGGGGTATTTTATTTTTATTTTTTATTTTAGGAAAACTTGTTTTGGGCCCATTTTTTATTTTCTGTGAAATGATTGTACTGTGAAGTATTTTCTACTACCCTGTTTGTTAATACAGGATTACATTTTCCTTAATCTTTGTGTCTGTGTCATGAGTCACAAACTGCTCCCAGAGGCGAATCCTAAAACTGGTCCAAATTAAATCTGAAGTTAAGTTACTCAAATTCTGAAATCTGAGCTAGTTGTTACAGAAAAATTGGCGAGCCAGCCAGGAGCAGTTGGTTGACTATTGACCACGTTGCTAGAAACAAAATTCCTTTTCCTCCTCGTGTGGTGAACGTGTCATGCTCTCAAGGTGAATT